>JAYEAL010000390.1:0-50419 GCA_036419045.1 Scirpophaga incertulas
TCGGAATTGTGTGTCGCCGTTGGATCCGTGCTTTTACTCTTCAAGTCTTCCACTGCGCAAGGGTCCACGGCCAACCGAAAGTCTATTTACCGAACAACATACGTATAATATTTGTATGTCTATCCGTTATCCTAGATCCCCTAATATTAGGCTAGGTTAATTGAAGTGTAAAAAAAAAAAATTACTAAAATGTTTTGAAAATAAACCTCACCAAACGAAATATTAATATAATTGATAGCTCAATTCTGAACTGGAAATTGTATTGATGTACGCAATTGGATAGGCGTGCCGACGGGCTTTATTTTCTCGTGTTCACGAAACGCATTAAAAAAGGTTGGTCGCGTGTTTATGTACCCTATATAGCTGACACGCAACGATGCCGCATTCACAACTAAAACGAGGATAATGTTTTCTGAATACTGCAATATTACGAAAGTTGTTTAAGTAAGTTTTGAAACAGCATTATGTTAATGAAAAGTTTATTGTTTTACTGTATGGTCAAAACAACGACATATACGTAGATATTTCAACTTCATAAATTTGTGTATTTGTTAATATATTAGCTAGATTAAATCTTTCCTTTTAACACTGCGAAAGCAACTTTGTACTTTTTTTAAAGCTTTGATTGTCGTTGTCGGGTCCACATGTACCTATTGCATTTGTATAAATCTTACTTACTGCCTATTAGGACAAGAGCATAAAAACATTTTTATGCAGCCTTCTGTCGTTAAAACTTAATATATGGCTGTCATTCGCGCCGTATACCTACACTGTAATATATTGCCACACATTAACATACAACCTGTATGTGTGGCGAAATCGACGACGATATATTAGAACGAAGTTTCGCATGCTTCCATACTCTGAGCAGACGGTACTAGACCGAGTAATAAATAAAATAAAAAGTGCAACAAGCCTATCCGACATTAATCGTTATAGTTACACCATTTTTCAATTATTTGTCTAGAGACAAATAATTGGTTAATGAAATGTAGACACATTTTTTTTGTAGAAAACAGATGTTATAATTAGAATTAAAAGTAAATAAGTACATACATAAATACTGAACACCTTTTAGTTCTTATGAGTTTCAGACATAAACATGCATCATTACATAACTTGCAAAAGCTAATCATCATTTGTGTTATAATTTAATATGATATTAATTATACAATATGTATTATAATCGAGGAGCTGTAGCGTTTTCTGAAACAACCAATGCAGACTACATTATCATAAATATTTGAGCTCTCCTGAAAGTATCAATGCTCATTGTTGTACTAGTTTAGACGACACGTTTACTACGTCGCGGTTCCATTCCCGCAAGGGACAGATATTTTGTATGAGCTGATTGCACCCACGACACAGGATAAAAATCCTAGTGTGGAGCGACGTTTTTAAAGAAAAGTTTAAAAAAGTTTTCTCAAACATGCTTGGAAATTTGAGCATTATTTTGACAACCTTCTTCGAGATAAATCGAAATTGCTGTACTGGCCAAATACATGCGAGCAGCGGCCGCCAAAAAGTGTATGAAAATCCATATCTATCGTGTTTTAGAGGCCAAATAAATATACGTGTAAATTCATATCTATCGTGTATTTTAAAAATGGAACGATAAATGGCAAACCAAGGAGGCAACTTATCAGAGTTTTATTTAAATATCGAACTGGCTTGCAAAAGAAACCTGTTTTTTCAAATAAAAGTTCTGCTTGGTACTACTTAGTTTTAATTTCCGCGCATAATTTGAGTTCATACTATACAAGCCTTGGCCACAACTAGGCATCGATGGACTTACGTATGTGTGGCTCGTCTTCGCCTCGGCCCACATGTACACGTTCGTCCATCAATGCCTCTATTGCTGGCCGCTGCAGTAATGTACTATTAAGTTATCGTTAAAATCCAGAACAAACAACAAAAGATAATAATAGTGATGTGCCGAGTCGCTGTTTTGGTGGATCGAGTCGATTCGAGTCAGTTTATACGGTATTTGAATCAGGTCTCGATTCCCTGATTCGAGCCCAGTACTCGAATTCTATGTTTGGTATTCGAATATTTCTAGACTCGAGTCTAGAAATTCGAGTCTGCAAATTCTAGTCCAGTCCAGAACTAGAGACCGATTTTAGAACAAAATTAAAACAAAAAGTTGCAGGTTTAAACTTGTTTGTAATATTAGGCCCGCGCCACTTCATTGCTTATGTAAACAGTTTGCGAGTACAAGCGAGTTAGCCAAACTCGAATACTAGACTCGAGTCAGTAGGACTCGTGTAAATAGAATCGAGTTAGCGAGTACGATCTGATTCTACCGGAATCGAGTCCAGCGTACTCGAATTAAAATAAATTGGTATTCGAGTAGGCGAGTCCAAAGCATGAATCGAGTTTGACTCGAGTAAAACCGTACTCGGCACACCGCTAGACAATAATAAGTCCACTGACCAATCAACAATGAGTATGAGCGCGCCGAGCAGCATGAAGGCGGCGTGCATGGCGAAGGGCACGACGAAGGAGGTTTGCGCGCCGAGGCCGGCCAGCGGCGGGAACACGGCCAGGCCCAGCGTGCCGGCGGCCAGCTGCCGGCCCACGTCGCCGCGGCCCAGGGACGTCTCGCGCGTCGCGATCACGCACGCCGCGCCCAGCAGCGCCAGCGCCGCCGTGGGCCAGATGTCCGACACCATCCTGCAACGACGTGTCCACTCCTCACTCCTCACTCCACTCCACGCAACAGCCACGCATCAGGCTCAACATGTAAAGCCAAACGTTGCTGTATCTATCATCTCACCTCACTAATTCTAACTACGGTACACCTCACTACCATATTGCAGTTTTTTTTATACGACGATGGTGGCAAACAGGTCTGCGGCCCGCCTGATGGTAAGCGGTGACCGTAGCCTATGGACACTTGCAACACCAGGGGTGTCACTCGCGCGTTGCCGACCCTTCTAAAACCTATTTACTCCATACTGTAGCCCTCTGGGAAAACCTCGGCAGGGAGCTCATTCCACAAACGAAGTGTACGCGGGAGGAAATTCCTCTGGAACCGCACTGTACGAGACCATTTAGGCTCCAGTATGTGGGCATGAACTCCCTGTCGATGGCGAGCGGTGCGATGATAGAAAGTGGCCGTGGGCATCATGTCGAACAATTCTTCAGAACACAACCCATTATACAGGCGGTCGAACACACATAAGGAGGCAGTGTCTCTCCTAAGACTTAGTTACACAAATCGTTGCAAATTATAATAAACTATTCCATAAAATAGACCCTTTCATATATTTAAATGTTTATTTTTATTGCAATCTATTTATTTGTATATAAATAAAATGAAAAAATCAATCTAATGAAATTTACTTGTTATATATTATATTATTATTTTTTAAGTTTGGTACCTATCGATTTCATTCACAACGTAACACAACAATAAGACGGCACATATATCATAACAGACTGTTGATTTGAGAATTTTTCTTAATGTTGTGTAAAATACACAGATTCTTGTTTTTATTTGTAGTCTAGCCTACAATGATAATATTAGGATTATATTAGTGGAAGTCTATAATTCGCCTATGTATATTTAATATTTCTATTGTAAAATATTGTAGTATATTTGTTATTGACTACAGTAAATAAATAAATACATCTAAAATTAGAAATGTTATTTTGTTCCTAGATTGATTGATTAATTGATTAGTTATAACATTGACACCGCGCTGGCTAGGCGCGGCCGTGTGTGGGGCTCTCCGGTCTGACAGGCCGGCCTACCCACTAAAACCCCCCTGAGTTCCCTAGGCCCATGCAGGGCACATGGCGGGGTGCGCTGTCACGATTCTACCGCCATGAACTCCGGGGCCGGCTCGACGTAGTCTGGTCGAGCCAACGCCAAGGGAGGGTCTGTCCGAGAACCCCTGGACAATCCCCCAGACGGAGAGACATCACCACGGCGTGCGCAGTAACCAGACGCGCACGCAGCCCCGCGGGACTAAATAATACCTGATGATGAGGTAGGCGATGAAGGTCTGAGCGGGGTCGCCGATAGTTAGCTGGCACTCAGCATCAACCAACACACCATCGGGTTCGTCGTAAGGGTCCACCACCTGGCATCGTACTGCTGGTTTGCACTCGCTCTGCAGTATGCTCGATTCTGGCAGCCTTTCTGCAGGCACAGCGCACGACGGACTATCTGTTCGGAGCATGATAATTTTATCTTTTAGTAATTTATTGTTTGCGTGGATGGAAACTATACTTGTCCGCTTTACACAACATTTATATTATATGAATATTATATTTAACTAGCTGTGCCCGCGACTTCGTCTGCGTAGAATGGTATTAGTTATTTGAGCATCATATTTATTTTTGCAAACTAACCTTAAAAGATAGACATATACTGTCGCGGACATTTTTTTAGATCATTTTAAGAGGAATAATTCTTTCATACATATTTTTTTGGTATCTTGAACCGTTTTCGCAGTACACGTAACGGAAACCCTCAAAGAGGAATAATTTTCCCCGTTTTTCACATTTTCCATTATTTCTTCGCTCCTATTAGTCGCAGCGTAATATTATGTAGCCTAAAGCCTTCCACGATAAATGGTCTATTAAATAAAAAAAGGAATTTTTCAATTCGATCCAGGAGTTCCTGAGATTAGCGCGTTCAAACAAACAAACTCTTCAGCTTTATAATATTAGTATAGATATCATTTAAGCAGGAATTGAATTTGATTCATGCGAGTGTGCTATTTACGACAAAGTGAAGTGATATGCTCGGGTTCCTAATTAATCTGTTCCCAAAATTTATTACGCAAACACCCCGTCTGAATCAAATGGCATATAGGATAAAAGAGTAGGTCCATCAAGAGAAAAATAATAGTCAAAGAACTCACTTGCAGTATAGGTGCACCAATCCCCGTCGGTGGTGGAGTTGTCTTCCAGAGGCTCAGGTGCGATTAGCGACATGGGGACTAGCATCCGCTTGGCGTGTTGCATGTACACTATGCACTGGCCATCATAGCACAGGTGCGGCGGATATATCTCGAAGTCATCGTTATCGTCATCATAAGACGAGATGTTTGCTGACGGCATCTATTGGGTGAATTAATTGGAGTCGAATGTATTATTATGACATGAGAGAATCAAAAATATTGAAGCCGGGTCAGAAACAGGACACAGAGACCCTTCATTTTCGCCTCTACATAATTTCCTTCAAGAAATACGAAGTCCCATTTACCTGTAGACGCGTAATACTAGAGCAACCGATTAATTGTGACGTTTTTTTTTGTTACTCGAAATACTGTAACTGTATAAATTAACGATTTATAAGAGACAATGGGCACAAACTTGTATTTACACCGCAAACACTGTCAAATTGAGAAGGATGATAATTGTCAAATTACAATCCCACTGTTGATTGATTCTTATCCCCTTACAATCCCATTGATTCTTATTGATAAATATATAAGCTTATCCTTTTTCGTACTACAGTTTTTTGAATTAAATCTTGTTTTCACAATAATAATGTTAATCAAGAAATTTAGCAGGCCATGAATTGGTTATGTGGTTAACTTATAATTTGTATTTCCCAGAAATCCATCCGACCCGTCGACGATGTTGCGTACTAAGTATTGATTACCAAAACGGGACCAAAGAATGCCGCTACGTGGTCCAGATTCACTTGCCACAACAATAAAACGAAAGTGTAAACCTTTACAGCCACTGATTATAGGGCTCACGGCGAATCATAATAAAGTTGACCTATTTAAATGTTCGAAACGTTTGAAAGCAATCAAAGAATGTTCAAGTAACGTTTTCAGTACAATGTTGTGTAATGGTGCTTAAATACCTAACTTATATAGAGCGTATGAAAGACCATCCTTTTTGCATATCTATTTTTAAAGAGATTCACATAATAATGCAATATACCAATGCATAAAACCATTCATAGTTCGAACGAAAATTTGTTAAGAGGAGGTGAAACAGTCATACGCGAATGTTTCGCACACAATTTGTTTCGGCAGTATTCGTATGTAGGAAACTTGAATGTATAATTTCGTATGATGAAATAACAAAACTGACTCATCTGATTTATATATAATAATCTTTTAGGCTTTAGTTATAATCATTTTTAAGGTGTGTGTTCAATACAGTCAAATAAGTAATTCAACTTTCAATGCCGTGCTACATTTATATATATCACAGTAAAATCACTGCCAGCTAGTTAATTTTACTAACTGGTGCCCTTGATTTAATTTAATTGATAAAATATTATCCAAATATGTTTTAATAAGGGAAATCTACAGACATATCATCCGCATAAGGTATACTGTTCGAATTTATATAAGTATTTTAGTAACTCATATATCTACTAAAAACAAAATTCAGCGTAAAGCACCGCCCTGCGGTTTTGATTTGCTGACAAGTTTGATATCGGATTTTATTTACTTCATAGCATGAGTCGGCCAAGTCAAGGTGTTTCAATTCCACATATTGCTTTGCTTATGCTTCTCGATTTTATACATATTAGTTCTATATGAGATATTTTTTTAATAATATACTATGTTTAACTCTGTTGTATTAGATTTATTATGTTGTTGTATTAGATTCTAATATTTCCACAATTAGCTATAGGTACTAATATACTGCCAGTGTTGTGGATCGATATTTATGGAATCTATTTTAGCTTTTAGCTATAATATTTTGTTTTTCACAGAATTTAGCACACCACGTAGACTTCTGGTAGACTTGATGGCATAGACGTAAGGTGTTTATTATATAAATTTAATGTATGAAACATAATTAAATACTTAGTTTTGGGGGTCATAAAAAACTTGGGCATTAAAGGGGTCGCGTAATCAAAACGGTTGAAAAAGACTGTTATAGTTAGACAGACTAGATAATTAAACATCGGTGCTACGATCGCCTATAGTACACGTCGTTCTTGTGATATTCCCAGTTAACGTGAAGCATTGCATGCACTATTGCTTTCCGACAAACATAAGTAATACAGGGTATTCAGGTAAACGACGCTGATATAAAGTCTTCCATCAGTAAACAATTTTTAGGGTGATTAGGCCTTACTCAAACACAAGTTGGAAGCGTACAACTTGCGATCATCACGTCAACACATCTTCTGATTGTCACGTAATCTAGATCGCTGCTAACTAGTGGATGATGTGTATACTTTCTTGAGAAACATACCGTGTAGTTGGGTACGTTGTTGTACATGACGCTGATGGTCGTAGTGGTGGGGGGGGTGACGTACGGCTCCATCAGCCACGTCATGTTCTCGTCGGCGCACCCGTACTCGCAAGAAGTCACAGCTAACACTCCCGACTGTATTGTGAACAATTTTAATTTTGACAATAATTGTGGGTAAATTATTAATACCTATTAACTTTAGAGAAAATATATAATGAGAAATAGATTTAAACAATCATCAAATAATCATGACATATATACTTCTTTTTTTTATATTAGCTAAGAATTGTATTCTAAGACAGTTAGAACTGTAGGATACAAGACCAAAGTTTATTCTAACCTTGACTCCTGACCACCGATTGCACCTCATGTCTTCTTTACATACTTCTTGCATTACGTATGAATTGTCAGCGTCACACATGAACAACACCTGTGGGCGGCGTGCCTAAAATAAACAAAACTGGTGATAAAGAAAACATAGCAAAAAATGAAAAAACTCTAATATCCTAACCAAACAATTACCGTAGTGAAGTATACTCAGACGAAACAGATCATGTTTATATCAAACAAATATTTTTAACGGAAATCTAAATAACAACTATTGTATGCAACTTACATTTCTGTGGACTTTACCTTCACCCTTATTATGTAACTCTTTTGCTATCAAATTTGACTGCAACTGACAGATAGTGCAGTTATATTACTGGCTTCCTACATACGAAGAAGTGTGCATGCGCATTATAGGAAGCTATGAACAACTAAAGTTTATAGCTACATTCAATATTTCACACACTAATTTAAATTGCAATACACATAGTCAGATTTGTAAGCAAACTATTTGCATTTTGTAAGAAATAACGAAACTAAAATATCCACAGATAACAGATACAGTGTACAGATACAGTAAGTACTATATTATGCATACGCATAATATAGTACTTAAGCATCAAAATTACGAGCTTTACAACAAAAAAATACAATAGATTATAAACTAATATAGGTGCAATCAGCACGTATTGAATCTATTGTTGAGGTGAAATATAATAATAATTAAATATTTTTATATTCTCTTAAGCGAGGCAAGATATTACTAACAATGCAGTTTCCTTACATGTTTAAACTTAGCGAAATGTAAAAATAAGAGCAGTACGACATGAAAGCAATAAGTAAGCTTTTAAATAAAGCATTTAATAACGATATTTACCTCAGGTCGATGTCGCTCTGTGTACGGTACAGCTAATAGCAGCGTGTATGTAAGGGCACTTAAGATAAGGCACATGGCGGTGACAATCCGCAACAACTTCCCTGATCCACTGGGGCCTGCGCTTCCTCCCGTTGAGCCTCGACCCACAGACAACCTAGGCGACAATGATCGAGTTTGTAGCGAAATAAATTGATGGATACAAGTATTTGTATATTGCTAGTAAGTACGGAAACCGCTTAAAATCAAATAACTGGAAATGTTCCTATGGATTCATTATCAACCTACGAATGGGCATACTACATAATAATAAAGTATTATTTATATTCTCTCAATAGCAAACAATTGAGTTTTGACCGGGTTGGCAAAAAAAGGTAGGGTATCTAAGATGAACCAAAAATGACCGTGGAAATGATTTTTTACCGTGGGAGAGCCATGCTTCGGCACGAATTGGGCCGGCTCGACCGGAGTGATACCACGGCCTCACAGAAAACCGGCGTAAAATAGCGCTTGCGCTGTGTTTCGCCGAGTGAGTGAGGGTACCGGAGGCCCAACCCCCCTTATTCCCCTCTATTCCCCTTATTCCCCCTATTCCTTTTTAAAAGGCCGGCAACGCATCTGTGACTCCTCTGGTGTTGCGGGTGTCCATGGGCAACGGTTATCGCTTACCATCAGGTGATCTGTTTGCTCGTTTGCTGCCCTATGCTATAAAAAAAAAAAAAAAAAAAAAAATGAGCACGAAACTTACTTATCGATAAGACAGCCCAAAACCGCCGGGCCAAGTATAGCGACGCATGGCGCTACAGCAGATATGAGACGGGCCTCCGCATGGTTCAACCCAGTGCGCAACATGTGCACTGGGAGAAATGGGTAAATACATCCTATTCCTGCAACAAAAATAAAACAATGAGTATCATACGACCCACTATTATGCAAATGATTTGCCTAAACTTATTTGAAAAGGCATCCAGTGTCGATAACGATGTATTCTGCTTACTTACATGGCTAAATTACGGCATAATGTTTTGCGGGATATCTGCTCATTGATCAAATATATAACATTCTAACACTGCTTATATATTTATTAAGTATGCAAATTTGTTCGTAATGAAACAAATCCGTAATATCTGATAGTCACGTTAATATACCTACGGAGAGAACTTGGACTGCGTAAAAGTACTTTCGCTTGAATATACTGCTTCCAATACACATTTTTACAAGCACTCTGTATATAGAAGGAAGGAAGGAGGAAGGCATACATACATAACACATAATTATTAAAAATAATTTGAATACAAATTAGAAATATTACTTTTGACAAAAGCTTTTTGATTATATTTGCCAAAATTAATAGATAAATATGTATGTATTCTAATCATTAATTAGAGATAAATATATTTAAAATTATATAATTATTTTTATGAGATTTTCGAACATTTATATATATAATACTTTATTGTACAATAAAAAAAAAACAACAATTGTAGCTATACATAGTGTACAAGGGCGGACTTATCTCTAAAAGCGATCTCTTCCAGCCAACCCAAATAGTGGTGCAAGACGTTAAAATTGCAGGGGTAATTAAGTGTTTAACCTGGTATTCAAATGTACACATCATTAAGCATATATATACAAATACATACTTACACATAAATAAATATATACACATATATATATATACTAGACGTCGCTTGCTTGCCGCGGGGTGCAAGCACCCCGCGGTGGGGTGGTCCATCCTGATTGTGTTTCAAAAAAGGGTGGTCTGTCGAAAATTGGTGAAAAAAGTCTTCTCTTTTGTCAAAAAGAAGTAACTTGTATACAAAATTGTCTACGTTTGAAAATACACTAAAGGAGTTATGGATTTTGTGGTCGCGTGTGTGCCGCGAGGTGCACGCACCTCGCGGTGGAGTGATCTATCCCACCTCTGAAAAAAAAAATTGGCGGTCGGTCGAAAATTGATAAAAAATTGTCTCCATTTGTGTCAGAAGAAAATAGAAAGTTTGTGCGGTCGCAAAAACACTAAGAAGCTCACAGTGAGTCAGGTCGCTTGAGCGCCGCGAGGTGCGCGCACCTCGCGGTGGTGTGGTCTATACCACTACTGAAAAAAGATTTGGCCGTCGGGCAAAATGGTGAAAATATGTCTCCATTTAAGTCAAAACAAACTGAAACACCGCGTGCAGTTGTAAACACACTGAAAAACTCATGGCGCTGGTGCTCGCGTGAGTGCCGCGAGGTGCGCGCACCTCGCGGTGGTGTGGTCTATCCCACTACTGACAAAAAATAAATTGGCGGTCGGTCGAAAATTTGTGAAAAAATGTCTTCATTTAAATCAAAACAAACTGAAAAACCGCGTGCAGTGGTCGCGTGAGTGGCGCTGCTCACTATTGCGTTTTTCAAATAAAATCTTGTACAGTTGCGATGCGGTACAAAAGCATATCGAGGTTAGTAAAAAAAAAAAAAAAAAAGAAATTGTCATTTTACTATAACACACATTTGGTTCCGTTCTACTCTTAAAATCCTTTCATTTGATACCCATATGGTGAAAATCGCAAAAAAATGTCAGTCGCCATGTTGGATCGGCGGCCATATTGAAATTTTAGAAATGTCACTTAAGGCGTCGTGTTCTACTCGTCAAGACCTTTCATTTGATACCCATGAAGCCTGGGTTGGAAAATAAAACCGGTCCACCATTTTGAGGGCGGCGGCCATTTTAAATTTTTTTTTATGTCTGTATCGTGGCTGTATTAGACACTTAAAACCCTTTCATTTGATACCCATGAAGCATGGGTTGGAAAAACAAAAAGCGGTCCGCCATTTTGAGGGCGGCGGCCATTTTGAATTTTCTTCAATGTCTCTAACATGGCTGTATTAGACTTGCAAAACCCTTTCATTTGATACCCATATTGTGAAAGTCTCGAAAAAATTTCAGTCGCCAAGATGGATTGGCGGCCATATTGAAATTTTCGAAATGTCACTAATGGCGTCGTGTTCTACTCGTCAAGACCTTTTATTTGATACCCATATAGCCTGGGTTGGAAAACAAAAGGGGTCCGCCATTTTGAGAACGGCGGCCATTTTGAATTTTTTTCAATGTCTCTACCACGGCTGTATTAGACTTGCAAAACCCTTTCATTTGATACCCATATTGTAGGAATTACAATACAAATGATACTTGGCCTTTTTGGACCGGCGGCCATATTGGTTTTTTAACGTTGTCACTAATAGGCTTCGATAGCGCTGAAAAAATCCTTTCATTCGATACCCATATCACCGTATAGGGATTGAAAACCGCGAGAATATAGCAAAAAGAGGATATTAACCATTACAAAATGGCCGCCAGCGCCACCGCCATCTTGAAATGTCAAATGTCAAATTTTCCTAGTGTAGTAGAATAAGCCGCTCACCGATTGGCGGTAACTGCAGGCGCGCAACTGTCATCGGTTCGCGTCAAAAAATTCGCAAAGTCGCCGAAGCCGAAATCTGCCATAGCGCCCAGTGTTGCCATATATCTGCCCAAATGGTGGTAAAAATGATCAGCGAGGCCCGGTGGACCCGGCCATGTGAAAAAAAATTGCAAAACACGCGATTTACGTTCTCCCCAAAATCGGGGAAAATACCCCAAAATCGGGGCAAATTACCCCACCGTTCGATGCGGCTCACCGAGCACTACAAAAGGTCACCCGGGGTTGTCAGTCGAAAAACGCCGGCAACCGCGCGAAAACTGCGATTTCATTTTTTCCAAATTACAACTTTTTACAAAATGGCCGCCGGCGCCGCCGCCATCTTGAAATCTCGTAGTTTCGGATTTTTCCCAATATCTGCACCGTATACGGGGTGGGATGACGTTTGTCCTGCGACTCCAGCTCACCCCGATCTGGGAGATCAATTCGGGTCAAAGTCGGTCTGCGAAAAGTTTCCAACCTCCGTGGAGGCCAGTGTTGCCAGTGTAGAAAAATAAAAATACCAGAAAGTCATAGAGGCCCCGCCGGCCTATAGGCTCGTGGTGTTGAAAAATTCCAAAAATCGTTATTTCGATTTTCGCCTTTCGCCGCCCCTAGGGGAAAAACTACCAAAAACGGTAGAAATTTTCTCCCACCTGGCAACACTGCTCGCCGAGCTCCACCCCCGCCCGGAACATGTCACCCCGGTCGGAGGCCGCCATCTTGGCGTAAATCCGGTCCGAAAATGGCGTTGAAATTGGCGATCCAAGATGGCCGCCGGCGCCGCCGCCATGTTGGTTTTCGCCGCGCGCCGCAAATTTCCGGAAAGTCGAGGACAGTCCCGACCACGCGAAAGAGGAAAATCCCGGAAAAAAACAAAAACCGCGCCGGTCGACGGTCGCAAACACGGGTCGAAACGGGTTTTTCAGTCCAAGATGGCGGCGGCGCCATTTTGTTTTTTCGCAGTTTGACAGCGGCGCCGCATCCCCGTCACAGCGAGGAACACCCCCACCAAACGCCATTAAAAACGGAGTCGATTTGGAAAAGTTGACATTTCGCGCGGGCCGCCATGTTGGTTTGGCAAAAATCCCTTTATCCCATTCTGTGAACTAAAAAATCTAAAAAATTCCACCCTAACATCAAAACACTCAAAACACCCTCTAAACACCCTAAAAACAACCCTGATCAGTCAGTGAGTCAGTGAGTCAGTGGTAATCGAGCTTTATATAATATAGACTAGACGTCGCTTGCTTGCCGCGGGGTGCAAGCACCCCGCGGTGGGGTGGTCCATCCTGGCTGTTTTTTGAAAGAAAGGGTGGTCTGTCAAAATTAGTGTGAAAATGTCGTCTTTTTTGTCACAAAAATCAAATAAAGTACAAAACTGTGTACGGTCGTAAACACGCTAAGAAGCTCACGGTGTTCGTGTCGCGTGATTGCCGCGAGGTGCGCGCACCTCGCGGTGAGGTGGTCTGCCCTGCCTTGAAAAAAAAATTGGCAGTAGGTCAATAATAAAAAGTAAAAAATTGTCTCCAGTTATGTCGCAAAAAACTAAAAAACTCTGTGCAGATGTAAACACACTAAGAAGCTCACGGTGAGTGCGGTCGCGTGAGTGCCACGAGGTGCGCGCACCTCGCGGTGGCGCTCTTGTACAGTTGCAAGGCGGTACAAAAGCATATCGAGGTAAGTAAAAAAAAAAAGAAATTGTTATTTTACTATAAATCACATTTGGTTCCGTTCTACTCTTAAAATCCTTTCATTTGATACCCATATAGTGAAAAGCGCAAAAAAATGTCAGTCGCCATGTTGGATCGGCCGCCATATTGAAATTTTCGAAACGTCACTTATAGCGTGGTGTTCTACTCTTCAATACCTTTCATTTGATACCCATGAAGCATGGGTTGGAAAACAAAAGCGGTCCGCCATTTTGAGAACGGCGGCCATTTAGAAATTTTTTCATTGTTTCATTTCACATGAAACTACAAAACCGTGTACGGTTGCAAATACACTAAGAAGCTCACGGTGAGTCTGCTCGCTTGAGTGCCGCGAGGTGCACGCACCTCGCGGTTGTGGTCCTCGTATTGAAAAGTGAAAAATTGGCCATCGGCCAAAAATTGGTGAAAATTTGTCTCCATTTAAGTCAAAACAAACTGAAAAAGCGTGTGCAGTTTAAAATACACTAAGAAGCTCACGTCGATTGTAGTCGCGTGAGTGCCGCGAGGTGCGCGCACCTCGCGGTGGTGTGGTCTATCCCACTACTGCAAAAAAAATTTGGCCGTCGGGAGAAATTGGTGAAAATTTGTCTCCATTTAAGTCAAAACAAACTGAAAAACCGCGTGCAGTTGTAAATACAATGAAAAACTCATGGAGCTGGTGGTCGCGTGAGTGCCGCGAGGTGCGCGCACCTCGCGGTGGCGTTGCTCGCAATGCGTTTTTCAAATAAAATCTTGTACAGTTGCGAAACGGTACAAAAAATATCGAGGTAAGTAAAAAAAAAAAAAAAAAGAAATTGTCATTTTACTATACCGCACATTTGGATCCGTTCTACTCTTAAAGTGCTTTCATTTGATACCCATATAGTGAAAATCGCAAAAAAATGTCAGTCGCCATGTTGGATCAGCGGCCATATTGAAATTTTAGAAAAGTCAATTACGTCGTCGTGTTCTACTCGTCAAGGCCTTTCATTTGATACCCATAAAGCCTGGGTTGGAAAACAAAAGCGGTCCGCCATTTTGAGAACGGCGGCCATTTTGAATTTTTTTTCAATTTCTCTACCGCGGCTGTATTAGACTTGCAAAACCCTTTCATTTGATACCCATAATGTAGGGATTACAATACAAATGATACTTGGCCTTTTTGGACCGGCGGCCATATTTGTTTTTTAACGTTGCCACCAATTGGCTTCGATAGTGCTGATAAAATTATTTCATTCGATACCTATGTCACCGTATCGGGATTGAAAACCGCGAGAATAAAGCAAAAAGAGGATATTAACCATTACAAAATGGCCGCCAGCGCCGCCGCCATCTTGAAAATGTCAAATGTCAAATTTTTCCAGCGTAGTAGACTAAACCGCTCACCGATTCGCGGTAACTGCGGGCGCGCAGCTGTCATCGGTTCGCGTCAAAAAATTCGCAAAGTCGCCGAAACCGAAATCTGCCACAGCGCCCAGTGTTGCCATATATCTGGCCCAAAATGGTGGTAAAAATGATCAGCAAGGCCCCATCGACCCCGCCATGTGAAAAAAAATTGAAAAACACGCGATTTACGTTCTCCCCAAAATCGGAGAAAATACCCCAAAATCGGGGTAAATTACCCCACCGTTCGATGCGGCTCACCGAGCTCTATAAAAGGTCACCCGGGGTTGTCAGTCGAAAAACGCCGGCAACCCAGCGAAAACCGCGATTTAATTTTTTCGAAATTGCAACTTTTTACAAAATGGCCGCCGGCGGCGCCGCCATCTTGAAATGTCAGAGTTTCGGATTTTTCCCAATATCTGCACCGTATACGGGGTGGGATGACGTTTGTCCGGCGACTCCAGCGCACCCCGATCTGGGAGATCAATTCGGGTCAAATTCGGTCTGCGAAAAGTTTCCAACCTCCGTGGAGGCCAGTGTTGCCAGTGCAGAAAAATAAAAATACCAGAAAGTCATAGAGGCCCCGCCGGCCTATAGGCTCGTGGTGTTGAAAAATTCCAAAAGTCGTTATTTCGATTTTCGCCTTTCGCCGCCCCTAGGGGAAAAACTACCAAAAACGGTAGAAATTTTCTCCCACCTGGCAACACTGCTCGCCGAGCTCCACCCTCGCCCGGAACATGTCACCCCGGTCGGAGGCCGCCATCTTGGCGAAAATCCGGTCCGAAAATCGCGTCAAAATCGGCGATCCAAGATGGCCGCCGGCGCCGCCGCCATGTTGTTTTTCGCCGCGCGCCGCAAATTTCTCGAGAGTCGAGGACAGTCCCGACCGCAGGAAAAAAGAAAATCCCGGAAAAAATCAAAAACCGCGCCGGTCGACGGTCGCAAACACGGGTCGAAACGGGTTTTTCAGTCCAAGATGGCGGCGGCGCCATTTTGTTTTTTCGCAGTTTGACAGGCGCACCGCATGCCCGTCACAGTAGGGAACACCCCCACCAAACGCCGTTAAAAACGGAGGCGATTTGGAAAAGTTGACATTTCGCGCGGGCCGCCATGTTGGTTTGGCAAAAATCCCTTTATCCCATTCTATGAACTAAAAAATCTAAAAAATTCCACCCTAACATCAAAACACTCAAAACACCCTCTAAACACCTCAAAATCACCCCTGATCAGTCAGTCAGTCAGTCAGTCAGTAGTGGTAATCGAGTTTTATATATATAGGAGATACATAAATACATATATACATATAATATAATAATTATATAATTTAATACAATTAATTAGACAGATAGTACTCTTTCAGAAGACATTTGAAAGATGTAAGGATGGTCTCTCACGAATGGAAGCGGGCAAACTATTCCACAGCTTGGCAGCACGAACGGAAAAGGATTTTTGAAAAAATACGGAATTGGACTTAGGAATTTCAAGGACATTTTTAGTAACACAGGATCGCTTGGGGCGGGAGCTTTCGGCACAAAATTTAAAACGGGTTCGAAGGTAAGTTGGAAACTGGGGATAGTGGAGAATTTTGTACACAAGGGAAAGCATGTGTAGATTTCTACGCAAGCGAATAGGTAGCCACCCTAACTGCTTACGATAATCAGACACGTGGTCAAATTTACGCAGACTGAATATAAAGCGAATGGCTAAATTTTGAAGGCGCTCTAGCTTATTAAGTAGCTCTTCGGTTGCGTCTAAGTAACAGACATCAGCGTAGTCGAGAATAGGAAGTAAAAGGGACTGAGCCAGCATAACTTTAGTTTTGAACGGTAGGAAATATTGTAAGCGCTTGAGCAAGTGATATGAAAAATGCAAACGTTGACTCACATTATTAATATGAGCTGACCAAGACAAATTACCCTCAATAATCAACCCCAAATTCTTACATTTATCGGAAAAAGGTATCTTAGTCCCATTGAATAATATTTCAGGAAGCACCTTCAAATCAATCTTTTTAATCATACGGTTGCTAGCCAACATAATTGCTTGTGACTTTATAGGGTTTACGAGTAGTCCAAAAGAATCCGCCCAGTTCTTAATAGAAAGAAGATCTTCATTGATCTTTTGGATAGTACAGCAGAGGTCAGACATATTTGCGTGGCGGTAAATTTGCAAATCATCTGCATACAGATGAAAGGGAGCAGAAATGGTTTTAGTCAACTGGTTAATAAAGATGGAAAATAGTAAAGGGGATAACACACCGCCTTGAGGCACACCAGCAGTAATATGAGACCATTTAGAATAAGTGTCATTCAACTTTATACACTGCTGACGGCCTGTAAGATAGTTTGAGAACCAACCAACCACCAAAGGAGAAACATTGATAGATTGAAGAATTCCTAGGAGGATATCATAATTAACAGAATTAAAGGCACTACTAAAATCTAGAAGAACAGCTACAGTGAACATCCTGTTGTCCATGGCAAGACGTATATCGTCAGACACATTCAACAGAGCTGTGACCGTGCTGTGAAAAGGACGAAAACCAGACTGAAAAGTACTTATTAAATTGTTACGAATTAGAAACGTAGACAGCTGTTTGTGAACAACATTTTCCAGAATTTTTGATAAAAATGGAAGAATTGAGATAGGGCGGTAGTCAGCGTTAGAAGAAGGATTTGAACATTTGGGCAAAGGTATCACATATGCTAACTTCCATCCCTCGGGATAGTCACCAGTTAATAAAGAAAAATTGATAATGTGAGTGATAATGGGTAACAACTCGTCGAGCAATGGAACTATCATATTACGACTGATACCGTCCTTACCCATAGCTTTAGAAGTAGTAGAGAGAATGAATTTTCGAACTAACTCCTCAGAGACTTCATTGAAAGTAAAACCGTCACAATGTGGTGAGGTGGATTTTGGGAGAGAACTTAAGGTTGAAGCTTTTACGGAGTCAGTCAATGTTATTGGTGATTGCGAGAAGTGTACATTAAGATTATCTAAGTTCATAGTAGCGTTATTTTCATTCGATGACTTGCCCACGCCAAGTGTATTGAGGAATTTCCAAGTTTTAGCTTGTGATAAACCCTCGATAGACGAATGAATGTACCGACGCTTAGCGTCTCTACACAACTTGTTGCAACGATTGCGAAGATATTTATATCTGAGATGATTTTCAGATGTTGGACTTCTTTTAAAAACTAACTTGGCTTTATCCCTTTGTAGCATTTGACTCTTTATGACTGATGTAAGCCACGGCGCGGGATGATGTTTGACACGAACAGTTCTTAAAGGTGCATGTTCATCATATAAATTAATGAGTAGACTACCAAAATTACGAACTTTTTCATCTAGCGTCCTGGCCGAATACACCAAAGACCAATCGCACCTCCTGAAATCCTTACTCAAGTGCTCAATACATATACCACTAAAGTTACGCTGAAGAATGGTCTTGGATTTACGCTTAGGGCAACGAATCATATATGATAGATACAAAAGGTCGTGGTAAGAGAAAGGAGAGATAATTTGACCATGAGAAGACACCAAATCCGGCTGCGATAGTATCAGTAAATCCAAAAAGGAAGGGTTGCTATTTGGAGGGTGATGAGTAGGTATTTATTGTATTATAATCTTTTGTGATCGAATGATCGGAATTGGTTTAGAGATGTGTTTGGTTTATTTTTATTAATATCTTATTTAAAGCACAGGAAAGATGAAAGTAGTGTTTTCGTGGCGACTTTTGCAGGTTACCTGACGAGTACCACAAATCCAAACTGACCTTTGTACGGACCTTATAGTAATATAGTATATCTTATAATATTATAAAAAGGGCAACGAATAATAACTACAGTTGTTTAGTCAATATATAGTTTTGAGTATTTGATAATTCTATCGCTCAATCAAGTTCAATTTGAGACGTCCGAAGAAAAATCTGATAAGGAGTCATAAAATTGCGTGCGCGCAATGATCTTCAATGCGGGCTTTATAAACTTAACGGCGCGGCAGGGCATATAGGTCGCAACAGCTAGGCAGCCCGAGGTGAACGATCCTCAATCATTCCACTGTCCTTAGAAGGAAGCTTGCAACACACTATAATCACCATGTGACAATCTCGACTTACTTGCAACTTTTTGATGAAATTCGCTATTATTTTCGCGTTATTGCTATAGATGATACATAGGTATGCTAGACATGATCGTACAATGCTAATCTATAAGACAACTTTTAGAGAAACTCATTGGTTTCTGTAGTGTCCGTAACCACCATTTATTATATTATATTTATATTAGAGAGATCGTTTAGGTGTTAAAATTACCTGTAAGGTAATCTGTATGTTAGCTAATTTTGTTAAATTGTAAGTACCTACTTATAAAAATACGAAGAAGAGAAAATCCTTGTTTACAAAACATGTTGACAAAAGTAAACACACCAAAGCACACCAAATGGCTTTCACAATATAACTGGCAAAATAAATTATTTGAATATGTAATACGTAGAATAGATTATTATTAATCTGGAGCTTAATAATGCATATCGTGTTTAAAATAAAGAAGTGATTATATAACATCTAGGTTGTTCGGCATTGTAGTTTATAGACTAATAATATTTACCGGAAAGGAAACAAAATAAAACGCATTTTAGCGTTAGGAGATTCTTGTTGACTAGTGTCCCCATCTTGGTCGTTGGACTGGTTTTCTATAACTTGCATCTACTCGCCGGCGACTCGCATTTTCCATCTGTAAATAAAATTTAATATTTTAACAATCTTTTACTATTATTTGTAAAGAAATTATGTCATTAATGATTTCAGTAAGAGTGAAAACTTTCTCGTGATTTTACTGATCAACATTATAACAACGTTAGTACAGAATGGCATCACCTACATAATTGTCAATATTAGGAGAATACGAAAATTGGGGCCAGGGCCATACATAAAATTGTACGCCTACATACTACTGTCACGGGCTGTTGTTCGGTCGGAGTATCATTCATGAGCATCAGTCTATTGTGATCTCGCTAGCTATCGCAACTAGTAGCCTAATACTTCTGAGTATTTATAAACACGACACAAGACCTAACTGCCTGGGACCGTCAAATAAAACGATAAGATACAAATACGTGGGCACCCTGTGTATTCTAATTACTATGAATGCATGTATTGTCAGTTACTTTAATTGGTGACCATTGATGATAAAAATATTAATATTTTCAAGTAATACCTATTTGACATAAAAACAATATTATTTATAAATATGATATCTGATATCTTGTTCAAAAAGTAAATATTTATTACATGTGTACATTTATGTGTACCTACAAATTTACATTTTTACGAATCTATAATAACATCTATAATTCATTTCAAAGATAAAAGCAAAAGTAAACCATCAGATTAATATCACAAGAATAATGTTTGAGTAAGTCTATCTAACTAGACTATCTTTGGGAGTTAGTAGTATTTATTCTAACAAACATCTTTCCCGTTTATACTAAGGAAGCTCAAATTATTGACGGGACAAATGGACATCTTTGACGTATTATTGACGGTATCCTGTTAAAACAATAAAACAAAGACCGTTGTATGACAAATAAGAAACACACTTGATTATATTTAATCAAATCTAACTATAATATACGAGGGGCGGCTGATAAATTCGCGGCCTGAGCTACTTAGCAACGACACATTGTCGCTACTTATACCACTAATTGCGCGACTCATTTTTACTATAAATAGCAGGTAGTTTTGTTCATAAACACTTCCGTCCGGTACTCACGTACGCCTCGCCCGTCTTTGCCCACGCAAACCCCAAAATCCTGCACAAACTCCAAGTAGTGCAGAACAAATTCTTAACCCGAGCTACCAACGCTCCTTACTATGTTAGACGCCACGATCTCCATAGGGACGTGGACCTCCCCACCATCCAACAGACCCTAAAACAATTCTCGGAACGCTTCTTCAAAGCGGCATCCATACACCCCAACCCGCTAGTCCGAGAGGCTGCTAACTATGCACCCTCCTCCTCCCCCTCATACCGTCGCCCTAAAAACGCGCTCACCGACCCTCCTGATCTTATTACTAGCAAATTGCAAACCCTGCTGGACGCGGCATCTGCGCCGCCGAACAGCACGGGTCACTAAGTACCTTCTGTACACAATCAAGTTTGACCGACCCACTCTGGGAACCGGCCTATCCCCTGAAGCGTATGCACCGTTAAGGGCTGCGCTACCTCGCCCCCTCCCCTGAGAGGGCGAGCGTTCCGATATAGCCGATAGGGCCCCAGGCTTTCTGCCCGGCCAAAGGCATTAGGCAGTGTTTAGTTGGTAGGCTGACCTTCCGTCAGAGTCCAACATAACCACCCGCCGTAGACCGGGCGCGGGTGGTATCCGGTGCGAGGTCGTCCGAGCACCAGGGGGTTGTCAATAGCGACCACTGTGGTGGCGCGCCCCCTATGAGGATTCACTGCCTCCTCCCGTGAGGAAAAAAAAAAAAAAAAAAATTCATAAACACTTTACCTTTGGAACAAGTAACAACAACATGTCAACGGAAACTGGAAGTTCTCGCAATTTGGAGCTTCGCGCCGTGATAAAGTTCCTTGTGAAAAAAGGAAATACGCCCAAGGTTTTCGAAGAGATGTCGTCAGTCCTTCAGGATTCTGCACCTTCATATACGATGGTAAAAAAATGGGCTCGGCTATTTCAACAAGCCAGAGAGACATGTGAAGACGACCCTCGCCCGGTATGACAGTCGTCTTCGAAGAAAATGTAGAAAAAATTGTAGTGGCTGATCGTAGAATTAAATTGTGGCAGTTAGCAGAAGAGCTACAGATTTGCAAATAACGAATTAGAGAAATTTTGCATAATCAATTGCAATTAGAGATTTTTTGCATGTGCAAATGCACATGCAAAAAATTTGTGCACGTTGGGTACCGCGTTGGGTAATGCTTGCAACACCGCGTGACAAGCAGCGACGATTAGATAGCTGTAAGGATTTTCTCGAGTTGTGCGAGCTGAGTGCGAGAGTCGTAAATACAATTAATGTGATGATATTTTTATGTTTGTATAACAACAGACAGATAGACATTTTCTTATATTTTCTTATACGTATGCGCGTATAAGTTTATATAACTTTTAGATCTTTGATTATTTTTAATTTTATATTTGTTTGACGTCAATAAAGGCGTTGAATAAATGTTATTTTGATATTTTAATTTAGATATTGAGGAGTTCCAAACAGTGTTCTGCGCATTTTCAATTATTGTATTAGGTCGCAGAATCGAAAATTGCATTTGATTGTTAGCAATATGTTGCTCTCACAGTGAGTGCGTTTGAGAATACCTCATCATAAGTGTACGTTGATCTAAAAGTATATAAGAATTGTAAGGTATGTTCTGTTGGTACCAGTTTCTAGAAATTTGTATAACAAAAATCAATACCAAGTTTTTAAAATGTAACTTTATCCATTTCAGAACTGATAATAATGGGATTTATAAATAAATATAAAAATAATGTATACTAAGTCATTTTGTTTTTTACTCTAAAAAAGTGACAATAACCATATGATTTAACTAATATAAGTTATAACAAAACGTTTTAATGACTCTATATCTCTATATAGAGTTAATTAAGAAATTAATCTCTTATTTCGAAGTTGGGATTAAGAGTTTGGGATACTTCCCATTGTAACTCTTTCCTTTCGGAAAATCCGGTATAAGAAGGATAACTTAATGCTTAAGAATTTATTTGGTTCAATGCCTGCACTCCAGGAACTACCGATTCGATTTGAAAAAAATATGTTACAAACAGATTTATATATCATTCTATATGAGATATTTGTCAAAATTACTATCAGCCTATCTGGAGCTTACTTGTAGGTCGTAAAATCGGTGTCTAATATTCAATGTATATCCAATTATTCAAGAAATATTACTAAACTAGCTTTTGCCCGCGACTTCGTCCGCGTGGAATAGTGACTTCCGGCAGATTTTTGGTTTTTCCCACATAGTTCCCGTTCTTGCGGGATTTTCGGAATGGTCGAGTTTCCGCAGAATTTTTAGTATTATTATGTTGATACAACTTAAACAAATTATTTCGACCAAATTTGGTACCATAAAAACGGTCATTGTGACTAAACCTTAAAAGATAGACATATGCCGTCGCGGACTTTTTTTTAGATCATGTATAGAGGAATAATTCTTTCATACATATTTTTTGTGTATCTTGAACCGTTTTCGCAGCGCACGCAAAGAAAGCCTTCAAAAATGAATAATTTTCCCCGTTTTTTACACATTTACCGCTCTGTCTTTGCTCCTATTGGTCATAGCGTAATGTTATTTAGCCTATAGCCTTCCTCGATAAATGGACTATCCAACAAAAAAAGAATTATTCAAATCGCACCAGTAGTTTCGGAGATTAGCGCGTTCAAACAAACAAACAAACAAACAAACTCTTCAGCTTTATTATATTAGTATAGATATGGCTACGGCAGGCTATAGATACTATTTACGCTATGACCGATAGGAGCGCCGTCAATTAAATTAAGAGAATAATTACATTGGTCAGCAATTATAAAATGGCGAGCCACCCAAAGCAGCATTTAAATAATTTGGTCAGCATACAAAGATTTTGTTTGCAATAAAAAAAAAACAGGCAGCAATTCTTGTTCCGCAACTAATTTTGATAATGGTCAAAAATTAAATCATACATAGGCAGCCAACAATAACATGAGTCTGCATAATAACATTCAGTCCGCAAAATAACTACTTGAGCGGCAAGATTTCATGATTGAGCGGCAGAAAAACATGTCTATAAGCAGTATATTTGATTGGTATGTTAGTTAGGTAGGTTAGGTTAGGTTTTTTTTTTTTTACAATTGAAGTTATGATCATTTTAAGTTAGGTTAGGTTAGGCATGACAAATAAAGTATTTTTGCTACTCTTATATGCAGCACAAAATGCATTTTTTTGCTTACACTCTGAGTGCTTACCAAAATTTTATTAAACATGAGCAGCTGATTGCAGCTTATATAATTAATATGCTGTACAAAAATAATTACAGCCATCCAGAATGACATAAATTGCTGATTGATTTTGAAATGTTTGCTGACCATGAGTTGCTGACCAATTAGCTATTTCTGCTCACCGATTATATTTTTCTGCTCACAGAAATAACAATACTATGCTAACCATTTAATTGACACCCATTAATTATCCAAAATGACAAAGCCGCGGGCAGGCAGGTAATTAACAATAAAAATTATTATGACCATATGCACGTATGAAAATGTTTAATTTAACGGAAATATTTTTAATAGATTTAGAAAGACTAAAATCTAACCAGATGTCCATATCACATTTCCTCTAAACGGCATTCAATATATTGAAGCAAACATTTATGAAGAAGGTAAAGTTATGAAAGCATATTATAATGATTACAGGAAGAAAGCTAGATTCTTGCAAGACAAGGATAAGAGTTTGACAGTCTATATCAAAAACAAATATTGCATTAACTACCTCATAACATGGTTTACAGCAAATCGTTAGCAGACGCATGAAGAAGCGTCTACTAGCATCCTCATAAGTGAAAGTGTTTTAAGATGGCTTTGAAAATGAAGCTATAACTCAAATTAAGCTATATAAAACGAGTTAATTAGTACCATTGCATAAAGAACCCTAATATTTTAAAATAGAATCGCACATTAACTCGTGCAATAATATATTTAATATTCTTAATATTCCAAAAACACAGTTTTCACTAGTTCAAGAATAAATTGAAAAAAAAGCTTTCTTAACGCTATTTTGTATTTGTTGGGATGTCATATGTTTTTACTTCATATAATGTAGTATATAGACAGACCGGTTAGGCTAATGTTTTTATATTTCGTATTTCGTATTTCGGCGGTGGTTGAGTGATTAAAGTTATTCAAGTGAAAGTTGTTCTTATAATCGCTGAAATAAATAGGTCACAGCTAAACCCCACCCAGCATTTCAACGACGATGGATGACAGACCTCGTGGTTACAGTGGAAACCATTTAATGAAAAAATCGATATTGTTAGAAGAATTTCACATAATATGTCTGTCTAATGGACTTTGTATTTTTTGTAATTTATTGAGATGGTTTAGACACTGTTTATGGAGAAAACTCAACTGAACATTATGTATTAACTGGTTTGTTCTACGTGCATATTTTTCTAAACGCATGTCCGTATAAAAAGCATTGTTTCCTAAACGCTATAATTAATTGTACGGATTACTTAAGAATTTATTTGGTTTAATGCCTGAATTCCAAGAACTACAGATTGGATTTGAAAAATTCTTTAAGGCCCAGTTTCACCACCTCGAGATATGTTACAAATATTATATTTCATTTTATATGAGAAATTTGACAAAATTACTGTCAAGCTACCTGGAGCTTTACCTGGAGCCTAGGTCGTGAACCCGGTGCCTAATATTCGGTGTATATCCCATTAATCAAAAAATATTAGCACGTTACGGCAGCCTAAATACTATTAACTTACTTATTATTTATTTATGATTGTTATTGTTAAAATGTTGTGTATATGATTAATAAATATTTTTTTTTCCCCCTGAGGAAAATGCATTAAATTGCATACCCCAGCTGTGGCGAGCCGGCGGTTATGTGGGGCTCTCCTCCCCAGAAGGGGGAGGCCTACCCACTAAAAACCTCAGGGATGGCCTTCCTCAGGCATATAGGGAGCCCCCGGGAACATCAAGCTTGTTCCGGGAACCCCCAGCCTCCGCTACCCTGTCGATACAGGGGAGCCCTCCTCGGGGGAGGCTCACTACCTCCCCCGGTCTCCTCCACCGACGACGCCCCCCGGCCACGGAAGGGGCGTCGTCGTCGTTTACTTATGAAGAAAAGAAATAATAAATATAAAAGGTAAATTATATAGTTATTATGTATTAAATATTAAACGTTGCCAATTTTAATTTTTAATCAAACACACACTATGCATTGCAAACAGTAAAACACATATCACAAAGATGTTATAATAGTGATCCGGCAATGTATTTGGGTCACAAATGCCATAGGCCGCGTAAACATAAGCAATCATTAACTTTCACACGACTGCCGCCGGAGGAGCAGTTTGTGGCATCGCGCCAATGCATTTGTTTCAGAGTTTTTTCATCTTGTTTTAACTTCACTTACATCAGTATTATTAATTAAATGTCGTATAATGTTAAATACTCATTTTAGATAAGTTTCTAATTTTTACACTCTAGTAGAATTCTCTTCAGTAAATATGTAACGTTTTGCTGGCTTAATTACTTTAGTAATAAAAAAGGTTTTTTAATTATTGGTGTAATAATGATTTTGTCATTTATTGTCATCGAATATGAGTTCGCTATTTTAATAAGAGAATCTGTTATCCCATGTACTTATCATCATGTCCTGTTTAGGTGTTTTGCTATTCAATTAGTTCTATTTGCAAAAGTATTGAATTTTGATTACGCTTAAATATAAATAAAACACAAATAGTGAAAAATTTAAAGAAAACATCTCGTAACTCTACGTGGCACACTTTCACGAAATTGTCCTATAATTTCTAAACCCGATAAAAGAATTGTTTATAACTGTTGTAAGTTTGTACTTTTGTGGGTTATGAAAACTTCACCACCTGGCCGACTGGCAAAGGATACATAAAAAGATACATGTTATTGAACTTGCCAGTTTCGACTTCACGTTCTTGATGAAGTAACTAAAAACATATGCATTTTTAGTTACTTAATAAATTACTTGTATTTGTATTTTAGATCTTTCTCGTTAAGAAGTATTTAAGTAGGTAATGTTGATTATAACGAATCAAACTACGTTGTGTAGAAAATTATAAAAAATGTTTACAACTGTAAATAAGAACCCATACAGTTCAAATCGATGGATCCACATTTAAAACCATGGTACGTTCTGACATCGCCATTTTTGTCAGTCCGCTATTACATTCGTTCGTCCGTCGGCCTCACAACAAACGGGTTTGTGTAAAAACTTAAAAGGAGACGTATTTGACCCTCGCAAGAAGTAGGACTGGATCAAGAGGGGGGAGCGGCACACGATATCGTCACCGCTATAAACAGCGTTCGCCGAGGCCTGTCGCCGATCTGAGACGCCCGCACATTTCTACATTCAACACATTTATAATTAAATGATGGTAAGCGATGATGTAAACTTCCGTTAAAGAGAATGCTTTAAATACAGTTTTTATGCATGTACAGGCTAGAGTCCCAGAAACGATGACGGCACCGCTATTCTTGTAACATTTATAAAGATTCATTAGTTAACGCTATCGCAGAAGGGCCAAATGTCGAGCATCAACTATGCTGTTTGAATACAAACCAGCAGTAGGCCTTCATTGAATGATTGTCGGCAAATTAGAGGCTCTAATCACGTTTCGCTATTTTAATAATTTCATCAATTATTATTCATTTATCGTGTTCAACATTTCTGTACCACCTTGGTAATGTGTTTATTGGTACTTAATGTGGGTTGATAACGTCTTCAGTGAACTTTCACGTTTATGTATATTAATATTTAGAGGTGCACCTCTTGTTTCGTAGGGACCTTCGTATTCGCCCAAAATTCATTTAAACTGCTCAAAATCGTTATATTTTCTACGGCAACAGTTCACATCACGCACACGTGATAGATTTTCATTCCATTCATGTTGCTAAAAAACTAAATTACTATAACCAGCCTTTCTTATACAAAAAGGAATAAACACAAATAATTATAAAAGTATTATATATCGTTATTGTATATTCTGACTTCAATGAGACAAAACGAAATAACAATATAAGGAGATGGTGATTCATATTAAGTTGTCTTTTGTAGTAAGCTAAAAATAAACACGACTCTTTCTTCTTACTGTTGTAATTTATTTACTCTTGATTACTATTGCCGAACATGACTATTCACGCGCTTGCTTCAATTAAAGCGCACGAAATTCAAACGAAGTGGAATAAGCTCGGCTGGGGCACGTTTGTAAACACATTCAGTGTTGTATGTACATTATGAACATCTATATTAATATTTAACATAATACACTAATCCACCTCACTTTACATCAATAATTTTAAATTTATATTAACCTAAGTCTACTTATAATAATAAATCACAATTGTAGGTCACACAATTGAGTTGTGGAGATAACCTTTTGTCATGTCACAATAATCATTTGTCCATACTAATATTATAAAGAAGAATGATTTGATTGATTTTTTGTTTGTTTGTTTGCACTGAATAGGCTCCGAAACTACTTGACTAGTTTGAAAAAATTTTTCACTGTTGGGAAGCTACACTATCTCCAGTAAACATAGACCATCAAAAAGTTCTAAGGATCTATACTAATGGCCGTTTTCACCAACCTTGTCTTAGCTTAGGTGACTCCTAAGTGACATGCTCTCACTTTTTGTATTAACTGAAAACAGTGAGACAGCATGTCTTTTAGGAGTCGCCTAAGCTAAAAGAAAGTTGGTGAAAACGGCCATAAAACTCCAATAATGTCATCCAAGATGTGAAACAATTACTAAAAACTTTCTTACTCGTACATCACGTGCAACTATTGATTATAGAACAAAATAATGTACTGCGTACTATAAAATAGTTATGCCACAATAAGTGCTTTTTCATTTTAAGAAAATATATAAATGGCACCGCAATAAATGCTGTGTTATACTTTGGAATTAATCCTTATCAAAATAAATGACTTCATATTTAAGTCTGCTTCAATACTAATAATTACTACAATACTAAACTTTAAACTTTACTAAACTAAAATAATTATTCAATTTGGACATTCCATTTGAAAGATATCACAAGTTTAAAAATGTAAGTTATTTGAAAAATGTCGCACAGTCGCCGCTCACACATTTCGGTTAGATGTCACCATAATACTACATTCATACATATATGCCACTCCTTGTTCCCAATGGAGTAGGCAGAGACCACCTCTCTCCACTTGCTACGATTCTGGCACACTTCTCTTGTTTCCTCCACTTTCATGAGCGTCTTCATGCAAATAATAATAAAGAATACTCTTTAATGACCCCACACAAAAACAATAAAGTATATATGGGAGTGTGTGTGTGTAAAAAATTATAACTTTTGAAATGTTTGATTAATGCCTATGCGAAGCCGGGGCGGGCTGCTAGTATTATTTCAAACGAACTTTATAGGTAATAAGGCAAAACTTAAAGGTGCAGTAATTTCAACATTTTTTATTACATCGTCAAACTACCCAAAGCCGAGTCGTACTATGCTTAAGTTAAATAATATTAGATGGTAGTTACATTATACAAGTACGTAACATCTACATGTACTCGCGTTATAAAAAATCTATCATAAATTGTCGTCCCTGAAATCATTAGTTATTTCCATTATTGTATTATTGTTCTCGCCAACATCAATACATATTAACAATTACACATAAATTGCTATGATAATCAGACGATTCACCAGTCTTTTGAAAACTTTCAAATTTTGTAAAAGTAATGAATTGCTCCTATTATTATGATTATGAGAAGCTGAAAATACCTAACGTCTGTTTATAAATTTGAATTTCTGTATGTGGGATTGTTTATAAATTTTTCATTTCGCCAATTTATGGTGTACTAGCGGACCCGACAGACTTCGTCCTGTCAAAAAGATTTGTACAGTGGCAGTTTTTTGTTCCTAATTATTTTATAGATAATGTCGCATAGCCAACCAAATTGCAAAAAAAGTCTAAATGACCTATTACATTTTGTGGCTATTCAATTTTGGAACGTGACATTAAATCCTCCAACGATGTATTCTGTGCTCCAACGCACGCACGCACACTGTTCTGATAGATATGATTGAATTTCAACTATATGTAGCGTAAATAAAGCGCAAATTGACTCTGATGTTAGGAACACACCTTCATTGCTTAGACAACAGTGAGTGCTTGCAATATGAACTTTATACAATAACAATAAAGCTCAATTCGACTGTACGTTTTAGTTAGAAAACGTTTGCATGGGAAAATAAAAGGGCTGTTTTTAGAGTTTTTCCGATAATTATTCGAATTTTTCCCTTAAAAACCATCCTTGAACTTCAACGAACATTTTAAAAAAGAATTGGCCAAATTGGTCCAGGCGTTGTTGAGTTATGAGCTTACCAACACATTTTGCGATTCATTTTTATATATAAGATTGAGTGTTAAACCGTTTTAGAAACGTGAACAAACGAAATGATGACACAAATTCGGTTTGATTTTCGTTATACAAAGTATGTAATCATTATAAAAGCTCAGGTTTGCATTGAACGTTTTTTTTTTCTTAAGCATTATGTAACTATACTCTTCATTTTACAGGTCGAGTTCAATACGTTACAAAAAGTTTTTTGTATTACGCGCGAGTTCATTAAACTCGCGAACCGCGTTCTTCGCCGCGTCAGTCGCTCGCGTCTCGATTGGCCGTCGTTGACGGAGGGAGAGTGCTTACTCCAGTGGCATAGTGGTATGGTGGGTGCGTCTTACCGATAAGAGGCGCAGTCGTCACGCCTAGAACAAGTAGGCCATTGGCATTCTAGTTATTGTTACTTAAATGTTACTACTTTTAATGCCGGCTGTTTATGCTTATTTTAATTATTCTGACCGATTGGTTTGCAGTCTATTGGCTGAAATTAAAATGAATATTTCAGAAATGGACAAATCTTTGACAGTTTTAATAGGTACCTAACCTTCTGAAAATCTCCTGTTTTGTATAAAAATCATTTAAATCATCTGTAAGCTTAGAATTTACATAATACAATTTTGAATGTGAAAGAATTGTGAAATTATTATGATTATGAGAAGCTGAAAATACCTAACGTCTGTTTATAAATTTGAATTTCTGTATGTGGGATTGTTTATAAATTTTTCATTTCGCCAATTTATGGTGTACTAGCGGACCCGACAGACTTCGTCCTGTCAAAAAGATTTGTACAGTGGCAGTTTTTTGTTCCTAATTATTTTATAGATAATGTCGCATAGCCAACCAAATTGCAAAAAAAGTCTAAATGACCTATTACATTTTGTGGCTATTCAATTTTGGAACGTGACATTAAATCCTCCAACGATGTATTCTGTGCTCCAACGCACGCACGCACACTGTTCTGATAGATATGATTGAATTTCAACTATATGTAGCGTAAATAAAGCGCAAATTGACTCTGATGTTAGGAACACACCTTCATTGCTTAGACAACAGTGAGTGCTTGCAATATGAACTTTATACAATAACAATAAAGCTCAATTCGACTGTACGTTTTAGTTAGAAAACGTTTGCATGGGAAAATAAAAGGGCTGTTTTTAGAGTTTTTCCGATAATTATTCGAATTTTTCCCTTAAAAACCATCCTTGAACTTCAACGAACATTTTAAAAAAGAATTGGCCAAATTGGTCCAGGCGTTGTTGAGTTATGAGTTTACCAACACATTTTGCGATTCATTTTTATATATAAGATTGAGTGTTAAACCGTTTTAGAAACGTGAACAAACGAAATGATGACACAAATTCGGTTTGATTTTCGTTATACAAAGTATGTAATCATTATAAAAGCTCAGGTTTGCATTGAACGTTTTTTTTTTCTTAAGCATTATGTAACTATACTCTTCATTTTACAGGTCGAGTTCAATACGTTACAAAAAGTTTTTTGTATTACGCGCGAGTTCATTAAACTCGCGAACCGCGTTCTTCGCCGCGTCAGTCGCTCGCGTCTCGATTGGCCGTCGTTGACGGAGGGAGAGTGCTTACTCCAGTGGCATAGTGGTATGGTGGGTGCGTCTTACCGATAAGAGGCGCAGTCGTCACGCCTAGAACAAGTAGGCCATTGGCATTCTAGTTATTGTTACTTAAATGTTACTACTTTTAATGCCGGCTGTTTATGCTTATTTTAATTATTCTGACCGATTGGTTTGCAGTCTATTGGCTGAAATTATGATGAATAATTCTGAAATGGACAAATCTTTGACAGTTTTAATAACCTTCTGAAAATCTCCTGTTTTGTATAAAGATCACTTAAATCATCTGTAAGCTTAGAATTTACATAATACAATTTTGAATGTGAAAGAAGAGAAGTTGGATAGAACCAGCAAGCGTAGCTAGGGCTTTTCATTAAAGGTATTTTGCAACTGTGACAATTTATGAGATGCGGTCAGTAATTACAATCAAAGGTTTTATTCGATGCTGCAATAGCATAATTGGAACTTTAATTTCAATTTCACTTATGATAAGAAAATTGTTGATATGCCAACCTAAAGTTAAAAGCAACAAGTTACAATACTTTGAATAAATATTTTTAAATATGTGTCTGACTTAGAATTCATAGAATAAATTAAGCAGAACTTTTGTTGTAAATCACATTAAGCATACCTTGAATAGTTAAATTTACTCTCAAGAAAAAATATAACGACCTCAACAGACTGGCCTCGGAAGGAAGGATTGACAAATCATGACATTTGCTTTTACATAGTTAAAATACTGCATATAATCATATCATCATATAAGTGATATGTATACGAGTATCGTTTTTACTACTTGCATTACAAATTATATATAGTATTAGGGACTGAAGATCACACAGTACATTTTCATAGCCATTATACTATTTTCATATCCAGTCAATAATATTACATTTACTTATTGTTAGTATACCGGTTTCAGTTTTAAGTTATCGCCATCTTTGAGGTCCGAGTTGGTGGGAGGGTTCGAGTTCCGGTGGGGGCAAATGTTTGTGTGATGAATGCAAACATTTGTACCTTAGTAGAGATACCAACAACCATTTGTTAATATATATTTTTATCAAAAATATTGGTCCGTTACCCTATATCCCATAACACAAGCCTTACAAAGCTTAGTTTGGGAGAATACAATTTTTGATGTGTATGCAAATTCGTTTAATCCCCACTGGTCCGGAGTGGTGGATTACTTACTATAAACTTTGTTAGGGTAGGCTTAGTGGACGTACCTGTAGTAGTATGAGCCATGCACCACCAAAGCCTTGCTAAATATAATCATTAGCTACCTACATTTTACTAATACAATAAACCTTTATTATTAACGTGTCCTCATCATCATTTTAAATCGGAGAAGCCCACAGTCCCAAATAACTCTACACAGATCATGAACATATTGTTCCTTCATATTTGGCACTATTATCCAACGACAAATGGAAACCACATGTTTTAGTAGACCATTAAAAAGCGGAACTGCTTTAGTGCGTGTTGCACGTTATGAATGCATTAACAAACTAAATTAGGTGCTTGCCTACTAATTTAAATACCTGTCACAAAAAGTTATGATCTAGTTTCTCTCGGTGCAAACTTATAAAAAGACCATGACACCTCAGTTTTAAATCTATACTTAAAGTCATATTCTTTACATCACGTATAACTCGAGACTAGCCGATTTACACGATTATATACCTATGTGTTGTGTGTCGATGCAAAAGCTTATAAAAATTTGGCAAAAGAAATTATGAATAAAATTAATCAACACATTTGGTAATAAAAAACATTTATTTTATATTATTATTATTACATAATGTACCTATATGATTTACACATAAATTGTCTACAAATCAAATTTGTATAATACCAGTTTTTGACTTCCACTATCTCCTGCAGTTGACAAGTTGTTGCACCGTTAAATGTTTTGGGGGTACAAAGATCGCCGAATCGGTTAGGTGAATGTTAAAACCTTTTTCATCTAAATCTATATCTTCTAAATTCTAGAAGGGATAACAGTATGACATTCAATTTTCAGTTGTAAAATTAAATAGCAGTGCATCTAAATAATAATCATCAGTTACGGAACGAATAAGTCTATTGGTAAAATGACATTGCTTTATACCATAAAGAATGGAGTGGAACACTCGGTATTAGCATAATTGGAGGTCAGCGGTTGGACCGGTTACGTATGTACTTCGAGCACAGTACACAGAGGTGACGTCATAGCTGACATCATTGGGCTATGTCACAGTATATAGATATGGAATATATTCCATAACTATACCGTGATTATGTCAAGCTTTAATCATATATGTTATCTTATGATGAGACACACGAAAAGTTGTACTAGAATGTTATATTCAAAAACAAGTATGTATTAATATTTTAATAGCATTATTTATTTACAGCGGGCAATGGCCTAAAAAGTATAAAGATTCTGGTTAACAAAGATATATTATGCAAAAGTACAGAAAATAATATGATGTATAAGCATTGCCTATAACGATTCAACCACTAGTATATAATCCGAGGTTGTATATCGTATAGTATTGTAATCCGGCACACTTCCATTCAAGCCGTAGCTAGGGCCCTTATGGCCAAGGCTAGGCTAAGTTTTGTCCGTAGGTCTGTTGGGTCGAGCCGCCTCAATTCACCAAGAGTCCGACATAATCAGCGCATCTCTACTTGCCGTTGCGGTGGTATCCAAGAGGATTCTCAGCTCTCTTAAGGAAAAAATAATCCGGCATAAACAGCCAAATAACGATAACACGAAAAAAATATTTTCTTACAAATAAGTAATAATTTTACTGTATAGCTTAATAAAAGAATATAAAAAAGATTGCAAGATTTTTATTCCATGTTCAATACTATACATTATTGTGGTTAATTAGGATAAAATAATACCAGGTATTAGCTATTTAAATATACACTTGTTTACATGTTCGTAAGACATTTTTTTTGATCCGAAGCATGAATCTATTCATTCATTCTGTATATCCTCTTTTCATTATAAATATTGGCTGTATACTTTGATTCAATATTATCCATTTTTTTGCTAATATTTCCTTACGTAACTATACCCTGGGTGCAGATACAGTATCAGACTAAGTGGGTTTCTAATTCAAACAGTAGTTTTTAATTCCCTTGAATCGATTATTATTTTAATGTAACTGTTGAATTTCTCTGTCCCCTTTGTCCTATTTCTAATGGTTAGATTAGAAAATGGAGTCCTGAATTGAATAATAAGGATACGCTACTAAGGTAGCGAGCATATATCTATTATATTTAATCTTATCTTTAGATACTAGTCTTGCAACACAATGAATAGTTAGCCGCTACCTTGTAGGTGATATTTTAACAATCACCGATTTCTGATTAAAGAATTCTCTTATGTTTGTTACATATAGTGAATAGAAACTATAAATTGTTAATGAAACTACAAAATTCAATCTCTTGCCTTGCCTTCTTTGATTGAATTAAAAAGAAAAATTCTAATAGATCTATAAGCTTGATAAATGAATAAATAAGCATCAAATGTTTGGCAATAATCGGTAAGCAATGTTACATCATTTGTATGAAAGAATGATAGATTAATTAGCGTAATTTTTATTCAAATTCTAATTAGAGGATCGATTTTGATATGCCAGCAAAAATGGACAATTAGGTCACTCCCCGGCCTGGCACACCCAAATAGGTAAGGGCTGTCGTCGACTGGCACAGTTCAAGCGTTCACACGCACCGCCATAACACCCCTGCGCCCTAGCGAATAAACCGATTGAAAATTTAATAATAAAAATCTATTAAAATTATGTAGCGGGTATTGATATAAGCAACGAATTTATTATGTAGATTTCACATAACTTGTAGCAAGTAGGATCAAATATCAGATCAAATAATATTTACATTGACAGCTGTTATATTATATAGGATTACTTCTTTTTGTAAATAAAGTAAGGTATTTTTAAATTTTCGTTTATTTGTTGTAGTGGCTAATCTCCGAAACAGTTGTACTGGACCGACTTTAACAGTTACAATTATATTTTAATGAATATCTCCAAAACTAATAAGGCGATAAGTATACACCACTAAATTAAGATCACTAAAACATACTGTGAATATTAGGAGTATACTACTTATTTGTATATCATTATCATATACATATATGATATTATATATTCTTGCCTAGAGTTCGAAGTCACCATAAATATACGTGTTTATAAGACATTAGTTTTCCACCCGCGTTGTATCAATTTTTTTTAGGAATGATAATCCTGATCCTTTATCCTGTGATAAAAATTCTCCTGTCCTCGGAGCGACTCCGCGACCCGTTGCGTAGCCCATCACTCAACCGTTGCGCCAATCGTGTCGTATTTTCTTTATATTTATACATTAATTAAATCAAAATTCATTATTACTATTATGCTTACTTATTATTATTTAAATGTATATATCAACATATATAATAAAATATGTTCATATTGATTTATTGCATGTAAATAATTAATAAATTTATATTAGTTTATCTATATCTATACTACTCGTAATATTATAAAGAGGAAAGATTTGTTTGTTTGTAATGAATAGGCTCCGAAACTACTGGACCGATATCAAAAATTCCTTCACCTTTGGAAAGCTACATTATCCCCGAGTAACATAGGCTACTTTTTATCCCGAAAAAATCGACAGATCCCACTGGACGCGCAACAAAACCTTCGCGCCATAAACCGACTTCCGCGCATATGTAGCCGTGGGCAAAAGCTATGACCCTTAACCCTCTATAGACCCAATCCCGAAATCCACGCAGGCGAAGCCGCGGGCAGAAAGCTAGTCATATATATAATAACTTTTAAAGGCCGAAAAGCACATACGTAATAATATTTCTTTTAAAGCTTACAAAGATTTATTTTCACATCTTATTTCTTCAGGAAGTTTATTATATATGTTTATAGATATAGTGTTAGGGGAATATAGTTAGAGGCGCGCAGTTGGATTTACATCTATGTCTAAGATAATATTTTATTTGAATGTCCTCACGTTTCGTGTTAAATTCTGTATATTTTCTGACAAATGTTCATATTTATAAAATATAATACAAGGCAGCGAAAACAAATTGTTTCTTAAAATATGATTTACAACATTCTGTTGACTATGATATGATAAAACCAATTTTTTAAAATAAAACTATATGCATCCATCGTGGTATAAAAAAAATGTGCAACGTAACTCATTTTGTTTGTTTGTAAAATTTTAGCACGATATGAATAGTGAAATATCATCTACGAAGAAAAGATTATAATATGTAGATATTAGATCCTTGATCATTTTTGGAAGATCGTTGATGTAGATTAAAAATGAAAGACATCCAACAATACTTCCTTGAAGTATTGACGAATTTATATCCTTATGTTTAAACTGGATATTTACTACTTCTCTATTGTAATTGTCAAAATATTCAATTTCTACTTGCTGTTGTCTGCTTTTTAAATAGGATGAAAATCATTTTTGAGCCAAAGCTAGAATACTTACTTCATATATTTATTTAACAATATATTATCCTATAATTTGCTGTTAAAGTATCAGCAACTCCGTTATTTTATTCATTATTACTCGCAGAAACGAAAGGTGATTTTTTATAGTTAATTATATATTGATTTACTTTTATACCCTTGGAACCACTAATAAATTAATCTTATTATTTTTATTTAATAGCATATAACTGATTAGTCTTCAACGGCAGTTTGATTCCCGGTTAAAGCTTTTTTCTGATATCTAGTTTAAAATTTTCACTTGATTAGAAATACTATTACTAACTTTCGATTCCAAACAAATTGTTGTATAATTCAGCAAAATTATTATTAAAATAATATTATAAAACATACCTACAACTTCATTTAAACAAAATCCACATTTCAACACTGTTTCTACACCTATTATCAAATAACAGATAAGTCTTCTTTACACTTTCGTATAAAAAGTTCATAAAAAGCGCGTTATTTTATGCGAAAATTAATATCGAATGCACAGATACGTTCACCAAATACCGCAGTCAACACGGCACTACGGTGGCACTACGTCTAGTTCAACTTCTAGCAGGGTTGCCAACCAAAAAAAAAGATTCCTCGTACATGTGTAGCTGAAAATCTCGTATATTGACTTCCAAACCTCGTACATTAAAATTTATGAAGGGCCAATACCCCTGAGAATTACCGACAATTTTGTTTGACGGGTTTTCAGTCATAATAATGCAAATAATCGTTCGAAACTTTACAGATAGATTAATTAGTTTATAATTTAGTGTAGTCTCGTAAATTAAAAATATATGGAAACAAATAAAATTACAGTTTTACATTTTACATCAAGAAATTTGCAACACATGAAATAAATAATATCAATAATGAGTTGTTAAAAATAATTCAGGAAGGAGATTTCACATCTTTTGACTAAAACCATTCATATGATGCGGATTCCAAAGCTCATTTGGAACTAGCTACATAATCCATAAAAAAACCGCAAGCCCATAATGTCATCAAAATCTCGTACATAATTGTACGAGGTTGATAGCGTTCTCGTACCTCGTACGGAAGACCACAAATCTCGTATTTGTACGAGGAACCTCGTACGGTTAGCAACCCTGACTTCTAGTATCTACTACTTAGTCTGTGTTCAACTTCCGTCCAATGAAATTCATTGAAGCAAAAACGCAACCAAAGAATTTATATAAAGTGGGACTCACATGTACAGTTCCAATTGACGGAAAGACAGTTTCATGGAAGTTTACAGTGGATGTGCATAAAATTTCGTACACAGATAGTATATAGCCTGAGAAAGGACATACTCTTTAGGCGAATTAAGAGCTGTACAGGGTTGAAACTGAGGACGAAATTTGAAAAAAATTTGGGAAAAAAAAATTGAAATTTATCTTTTAAGCTTTTGATTAGATGTAAATAAAGATGAAAGTCGATAAAATAATTTTGAAACATTTTTTCTGTGCGAAAACCAATAAGACGCAATTTGATATAAGGATGGTTGTAGTCACGAAAAATAACATATTTTTACTCCTGGAAAATATATTTTTCCTTTAGGGAAATCCATTATCACAATAGCGAAACCGCGAGTGGACAATTAGAAAAGTATAAATTTCATCAAAAATATGAATAGCCTGTGAAGTCGAAAACGGTATTTAGCTACAATGAATGTTCATAATGAAAGATTTTCCGATTGATAGATTAACGTGTTTCCAAGACTGTTCATAGATGGCGATACGTTAAAAAATTGAGAAAAAGAAAAATACAATTTTATCTCATTTTTGGTAATTTAACCAAATAAACAATGCCTTATTTCAATACTAATCCAAGTAATATGTCATAAAATAAGTTATTATAAATAATAGGTAATTTCTATGTACCAGGATAAGTCAAAAATTTACCGTATTTTATATTTTACAATTTATTTATACAACAATGCAGTTTGACACATATATTGCTATTTGACCAGTGGTTCACAATCTTACGTAATCCTGTTGAGAAAAAAGTTATTGGTTGCTCGTGAAACCACTTATGCACCGCTTCCTACACCTCTAGGTTTGATGAAAATCGACGACCCCACAAAGCGTCCTTGAGTGATCCAAACAAGTGAAAGTCCGACGGAGCACGATCTGGGCTGAAAGGAGTAAGTTTTAACACTTCGAAAACCATTTTTTTATGGTTTCAACAGTGTACTTAATCGTGTGTGAGCGGGCGTTGCCGTGCAACAGCAAAACTTTTCATTACAGCAGACCTCACCGTCAACAACGCTACAGTTTTCTTTCTTGATTGTTGTCCCCTGTTCCATGTAATATTCCAGTAACTACCGATTTGCATCCTAAAAAGCGATTAGCAATACGTGGACGTGGACGGGTGTCCTGCTCTCTTTTGTTAAGTCACATTCATTTGGTCATTTTTAAATTGTCCACCCATTCATAAACACTGGTTCGAGACAAGATTCAGTAAACATTTCTAGCGGACGGACATGCTTCTGTTGTTGCTGTTATACTACCACTTTTTTTTTATACCACAGTGATGGCAAATAGACTTACAACCCGCGTGATGGCAAGCGGTTACCGTAGCCTATGGACACTTGCAACAGCAGGGGTGTCACTTGCGCGTTGCCGGCCCTTGAGAAACCTATTTACTCCCCTTTTGAAGAACCCCATACTATAGCCAATGCTTCAACTTGGCATACGTTATTACATTAATACCAACTGACTGTAAGCATGTAAATGGGGATGATGCTATGACCAAGATAAAAGTTAAAAGCGGTCAGTCTGGATATTTTTTGACCTACCCTCGTATATATAACAAGGTATGCTTATAAAAATAACGTGGGTGGTCTAAATAAAATCCATATTAAAATATATTGGTTTCATATTGTTGAAATAAGTGCATATATGATATAAGTGTATTTCTTTATTATTGAAACTAACAATACTGAAACAGTCTGAGAGAATTTTGCTGCAATTTAATGATACTTCATTTTATTTTATATTCTGTATATAATCGTGGTCAATGACATGATGATAAACATAAATGGTTTTCACAAGAAGTTCATTTTGACAAAAGACCTCGTCACATTTTATTTGTAAAACTTGGGGACTTCTTAGATTGTGAGCACTTTAACTATATTTACAGATGATTAATATAAATCGTAACTAAGAAAAGATCATCGTGATCGAAACTTTCATGAAATACTATCACTTCTTTATGGGTGTACACAATGCCGGACATGCTGTGCGAGTATAGATTTGTCTATCGACAAAATCACCTACCCTTATCGTTCCGTCGAGAATATTAATCTTGTCTTTCTTTATAGGGAGTTCATACTCACACCAATGACTTGTCTGTATAAACTGAATTTCTTTGTTTAACCAAAATAGGAGGATTTTTTAAGAAAATGAAAACTACTGTCAACGTCAATGTCATCAATTAAAAATGATATTGTAGCGTTGCCGATTTATTGAAAAAACATTTTAAAAAGGAACGGCCTATATTTTTAAAATATTATTAAATTTAGTTTCTTTCTGTTAATATGTAAAGTTTCTATCTGAATCCTATAGAATGCAATTGAAAAATAAAGAATTTTATTAGCTTACTGTATCGTGTTGCTACTGTGTAAGCTTGTCTTGTTTTAAGTATATGTTATGGCTCCTGTAAATAACGATAGACACCCAAATCATACTGGTACTATACCTAAAACGAAAGCAAGAAATAATTGCAATGTACCCCAAGAAGCTGTCACTCCCACGAGAAGAGATATGACAAGCAATCTGGTATCGGTAAGTTTATACAATATTTTCACTTGCGTTGCTATCAAATGCAAGTTGCTAATGTTTATTAAAAATTGTCTAAGTCAAATTGGAACCGTAGTTAAATTTCTCCAGTTCTATCAATACGGTAAAAATGATTGTTGCTGTTTATGTTACATGTTAATGTTACAACACTGAAGTTTTCTCGAGACAGCACATGTTCCAGATCTATATTTAGAACCAGTGCAAGAAAGAGAGAATACAGTATTTGGATCACTGCCAACATTATTTTAGATGTGACATATACCAATCTTTAGATCATTTTTCTCAACAATTAATACCTGTATAATATTGATTGAAATTCATCTGAACTAAGGTTCTTATTATTTTACTTATTTATTAACAAAATATATATGGGAGGTTGTTTTTCCAAATTTTTTAAAGAGAAGGTGTGTTCATTATTTTAATTGGCAATTTAATTAAATACTGAGTTTATAATACATTTATAGATCCATATCCATTTTTATTATGATGAATAGTATATTAAAGATTCTTTGTTTCAGACCTCTTTAGATTGGGTACCTGTGTCAGAATACAATTCCAGACCAACATATAATAAATCTAGAAAGCCATCCAATAACGCATCAGACCACGAATTGACAGATATAGGTAAGCATTATCATTATACTATTTCATAAGACATTTCAATAATACAACTTTGTGGTGTATGTATGATTCTTCAAACAAAATAAGGACTGCTTACCATTTATATCTCTTTTATAATCTACAAACAATAGTGGATGGTAAATAATTTTTTTTATTCCGTTCTGTATTGAAAATGTTTGATGACGAAAATTTCTGCCTTCTGGTCTTATCCAGAGGTTCTCAAATAGGGGCCTAAAAATGCGGCGAAATGGTTCCAGTAAAGGATGGTACGGCAGTGTTTGCCTTGCGTTCGACTTGGTGGGGGCACTGTCGTGCCCCCAGATTATTTTTTTAATTGTACCCAAGTTGTTGAATATGGTTTGAGAAGTATGTCACTATGAGAAATTGGCTATTTGATTAACAGACAACTAACAATAGACAATCAGTCTATACTTTAATTAAATACTTTAAAATTTTGTGTAAACAGTACATTAAAAATATATATTTCAAGAATAATTTAGTGTATGTGATAATTTCTCAATCAAAACCATTTTAAACTAATTAAATATGTAATTTATTGGATGTTAAAGGGTTGCAATAATTGTGGCACCTTAAATTCAATGTAATATGTATAATACATTATACTAATATTGGTATTAGTATAATATTACACATATGGTATATGTGTAATATTATTCAATACCCCATGTATTGAATAATATTACATTTTCACCAAAGAGATCATACATTCCTTTTTTCACAATATGAAGTAATTTTTACTTTTAAATTATGACTTATAATAAAAGTTCTATATTGTGATATATGCACTGTGAGTCTTGATAAAGTACACAAACGAAGAGGGATTAAATTATACTTAGATATCATCAGATGAAAGCTTGCTGTATGGAACATGATTCCAATGAGCAATAAGCTTAGTCTCAGCAATACTATTGACACACAACTTGAATTTACTTGAAAACTTAGAATTTGGGCTATGAGTATTTTTTACAGAAAACTACAATGCTAATTACTAATATATACTAAATTAACTCTGTTTTACAAATTATCATCAAAATTATAATTATCTTAGATCTATCTATCTAGACTTGTATATATTTATTATGACTTGACTTGTATAGTATTATTATTACTGAGAAATTGATTAATTGAGTAATAAGAAATTTTAAGTAACCAGTTTTGCAACATACTTTTTTAATTCTAATTGGTAGGTAATTAGTTTAAACAATATATTTTTTTAATTTTAGGGTATAGTTTTATACACCATTAAATATATAATTATTCTATGGATAAGCTGATATAGGAGTTAATTGGTTGAGTTTTAAATTTATTTAGTTGTATATTGTCAAGTCTATATAGTGTGAGTTTACAATAAATATCAATGGATCTGTGATCTATAGTCCAGTGCTATCAGATATTCCAAAATGACAATGAAGTAACTCATATATTATAAATGAATTTCAATGATTTTGTTAGATTTTCATTTAATAATACTTATAATTTATATTTAAAATATTTGTCAAAAGTGTAAAATGCAAGAGCCATAGGCGCAATTCCTGTTTAATTGCGTTGTATGGGAGAAACTTGATGTATTCTTGTAATTTATTAAAAATCTTAATGCTCATTGCATGACAATTTTTTTGGAATCATGCAGTTCTATTTGTTAGATCATGAACAAGTCTATATGGATGTAATTACTTAGTGTAGTAGGATAAACTCGTTGATTAAAATATCAACTGATCGAAGGAAGTAGCAATTATATGCGTTTAAGCTAATAATTAATAAATAAAAAAAAGAGAAATACCAGCCTCATTATAAAAAATTATAGTAAAAAAAGAACAAATCATTAGCATTGTGATTGTTTCTTGATAGTTAGTATTGTCGAGACAGTACTTTATAGAACAAATTTATAGTCATTTTAATCACAACTTACAACTATCAAATATTACTTTGATAGTTGTAAGTGGAATACTTTTAGAGAAAATTAAATCAGACTTCCAAAGTTTATATGTTATGTGAGAAAATGAGCAAAAGTGAGAGGTTGAGAATTGCTTGGGTGATGACGAAGGCGGCAATGCAAAAATAATGTATAAGGGAAAAATGTGGTGTGGAAGAAAATATAGAGACAATCCTAAAATGATGTATATATATATGAAATTGCCATTCAATATATAATATTTCAAGAGAGCCGTTGCTTGCAATTATCTAATAATCTAACTTTTTCGTAAAATAAGTAGGTTTGACATGAACATCCTATTTTATAAATAATCATATATCACAAACATCTTGTGGAAAACCTAATACATACTATTTTAATTATACTTTAAATAACAGTTCTATGAAATAAATGTAACCTTAGAAATCTGGTTTCAATTATTTATAATGGTGTTGAAAATAGTCAAAAGGGATTCTCGTATTTTTAGTTCTGCCCGCCTAAAGATATAAAAAAGAGGTGTAAATTTATATGAAACTACATAATATTTTTCTATACAAGTATGAAATTTGGAATACAAATTAGTAAATATTGGGTTTAAAAATTTTATAATTAAAAATGTCCAAATCAAAACAATCAAATTAAGCCAAATAAAAAAGTCTAAGCAGCTGAAACCTATAGAGTCATACATCATCAAGACATCTTGGTATGTCCTTTAAGGTAATTAATAAATTTGTTTTTCAGATAATACAGTTTCATTTGAATCTGGTTTTGGAAGATTTGTACCAGTGAGACCACAACCCCGTGCTCTCCCACTTAATGTACAGAATCGCGAAAATATAACATCTGATCAGCATGATGATGGTAATGGATCAGGAATCTCAGGCCACACACTTCATCCGTATGCACATCAAATGCAAAATGGTGAGTATTTATTAAAATTATGGTCAAAATAGTAATGTCATGCAATTACTTCATATTTTTCAACTTTATTCTTATTCAGGTCAACTGTAAAATAATAAGCTATGAATTTACTTAATTTATATGCATGATGTCAAACAGTTATATGCTGTTAAGTCCACATTCTGATTTGTGAAAAACACAGCTACTGGTAATACAATCAAATAAAATACATACAAATATTAATAGCTACATAATTTTTAATTTCATAGGCCTGATTCCACACTCAAATCATGCAGCAGCTGCAGTAATGATAGTTAATCCAACTACACCAAATGCTGTCACAGGAAATATATCTCAACCATTTAATGTATGTATTTTGTGCCTTTTTCATTTTTATTGATATAACTCTTGTGAAATTCTAAATATGATGATAACGAAAGAATCCTTTTTTAGGCCCAAAATCAAAATAGAAACAATTTGTCAAGAAATTTGAATACACCGCGCAATAATTTTGATGCTAACAACCTTTCTAGTAACAATAATACTACTCCACCAATTTCCAACTCAAATAGATCTGGAACAAAAAGTGTTAATTTGATTAACAACATGTATGAACAAGGACAAGGAAATTTTAATAATCTCAATGATACTAATATCGTAAGTATAAAAACATGAAAATATATGGTATCGTAAAAACAGGAATAAAAATAGTATGCTCCTTATTAATCTAGTGTGTGGTACAGTCCGCAGAAGGTCAAGTTAAACTGTTGAACTACAAAAGCAGCTTTTATTGTGTAGAATGTTTCGAGGTCAACAGTCATATACATGACAGTCAATATATAGTCTATACTTACTTTTTTATATAATACGAAGAAGCTATATGATAAGGGCTAGATATAGGCAAATTTTATCTGAAATCCACAAGAAGTGAGGAATAAATATTGCAATACAACAATGTTATTAATTCTGTTATTATAATGACAAACTTAGACTTTAGCCAGGCTAGGACGACGTGTGAAAAACCTAATCGGGAATACATAGCTAATATTTTGCATATGTCAGTGGTGGTCACCATTCAAGTCTATGACTTCAATAGACAAAATGATATCACTGCCCAAATGTAACAATAAATACAGGTATAGACACAAATCTAGATTTGAATAATAGGTTTTCTTTCACTTAAAGCCTCAAACCATCTCAAATTATTCTTTGGATTGAGATGTTTGATTATCTGTTATCAGATTATGACATCCACGGAATAGCAACTTTAGATAATTTCCAGATATGTGCAATAATGGTACAGAAAATGTTCAGAAATAGTAAAAATGTTTGAAACATTAAGAAACAGTAAAAATTGAAAAATAATACTAACATTATTGTACTTGTGAAAAAATTGTAATCATAAATAATATATATGTATAATAACAATAATGATAACAAATTGAAAATAATAATAGTAATAATAATAAAAAAAGACTATCAATAACTAGCTTAAACAATTAGCAATAAATTCTAATATAATCAAGTAATATGTAAGATTTCTAAATTATAATTAATCTTAGTATAAATATAAATACACACAAATTTAAATACTAATCATAGATACTAATTAAACATTGTTAGTCTTAAGGAATAGTTAGAACATAAATATAGATGGGGCTATGACTGTAGGGGACGAGACCATCTGTCCCCACAAAACGGAAAACAATACCTTTCTCCTGATCGACAAATGATTATGTTACTTGTAGAATAAATAATATATAAGGAAATGTAAAAAAAGACTAACACAAACAAAAAAGAGTGCGGACCAAAGAAAACTAAAAAGAGTTAAAAAAAAATTGTACAGATTATTGTTTTTTGTAAAGATACATAGGGACTCTGCCCGAGCATTAGGGGAAGCAATTGTTGCATCATGCCCCGATGCCGCAGCTGTGGAACGACGCCTAGGACAAATACGGGAATACATACGAGTGACATCTTCCTTGGTGGATACGATGAGAAATTCTGAAGATGAGGTATACACTATAGCTATATATTATTATTTTTACACTTTTAATATTATACATGTAATTGGTGTAGGGTTAGCTGTGTTTTAATATTTAGATTTGAAATTTTCATCTGTAATTTATATCATAATTTTATTACTTTTATAGACACAAAAAGGAAAATTAGTATATTCTAATTTATACATATAATGATAACTTTACTACTATGTTTTCTAATTTGAAACATACGGTAAGGGATGAGAACCATTAGTACCATACCTTCAAATGATTTGTAAATGTAGATATTCTACCTACTATTCCTTTCAAAAACTTAGGGTTTCCCCGCCAGCTATAGCCTCCGTCCTCCATAAAATCCGTATCTCGTCCAAATAAACATTTACATAAATACCTAAAGAAGCAGTATTTTTTTTTTTAATTTAGTTTATGTATTTATTATTTAAAAAAAAAAATATAATACTATGATTAATAATATAAAAATATGTAATAAAATAACAACAACAATCGTAATATGTAATCATAAAAAAATCTAATTATTCAGAAATTGTCGTTATCATTTAATATTATATTAATTGACCTCACATTTAATAAAACACTTTGTTTACTCCACATATTTGCTAAAAACTTCATATAATACAAAATATGCCTTTTTATATGTTTTACAAAACATACACTGTATTCTGTTGGTTGTCATCTAGTGTTTTCAATTTAGGCTTTTATTGAGCATACTAAAGAAGAATACGATGAACTAGTAGAAATGGTTATGAAATTAAAAGAGAGTGAAAATAAGTTAGAAGATATGCTTTTGGAAAGGAAACCTGATAATGAGGAAATCCCTACAGAAGAAATACCTGAAACTACTCGAGACAATCCAAATAATTGTCCCATACAGGAAATCAAGGTGGATACTGCTGAAAATGAGTATGACAAAGTTGTCACTGTTAAAAGTAATATAGAACATTGTCATAGTAACAGTAATTTAAAAAAAGTTTCAAACATTGAAAATGAGCATTTGAATAAAACATTACAAAATATTAAAATAAATGAAGATGTGCAACATGACACTGCAGAAGCCGCTGTAAAATTAGACACTTCATCGCAAACAATTTCTGAGGATACACTTAGAAAATCTTCAGATAATGTTGAAATTGGTGAAATTGAATCTACCCCATACATTGAGCCCAAGAAATCGAAAGATGATAAGCAGTTAAATGATATTTTAAGGAGAAACATTTTATCTTGTGTTGAAAAAGTAGCGTTAATAGAAGAAATGAAAAATAAATATTGCAATAAACAACTAGACCAGGTTTCTTTTTTGATGTGTGATCAGTGTGTCCCTTAAAAACTGATAGTCATCATAGCATGAATTGGTTGCTTTTTATGCAAAAATTTAACAACAAATAATACAAATCGTTAACAATCTTCCATTTGTAATAATAAACTTCATTATTATCAGTTAATCAATTAACGTTGCCAATTTCAATGTAAAATGTACATCATGCCACAATTTCCAAATACTTTTCTATTTTTTACTAACTCACAAGTGGCTGGCAAACTCCTAACGACAATGAATTTTCAGCCAGCTCTTGATGAAATGTTATCTGTGTTCTTTTTTCTGTTTTAAATATATTTATTATTAATACAATAATATGTCAACAGGAAGTAGTTACGAGACCTGTGTCAGTGCAAAGTAATGGATCTATATATAGTGATAATGAACTCTGGCCAAATGAATACAAGAGCAAAATAGAGCTATCACAAATGAGAGTGGCTGCATTGAAACAGCAAGAAAAAAGACTCTTAAAATATCAGGTAATATTTAAACAAAAATTGGCTATGGATCTTGAGTCTGTTAAAAATAGTATATTATGCAAGTACTATTATATATAGTGTAGTGTGTTATGTATGTACTCTGTCTTATTATCACTCTCGCCTGCGGTTGCGGTGGAAATATTTTAAGAAATAGTTTAAGAAAACACTAATATTGTCTAAATTAAAATTATGTGCAATAACAGCAGGGGAACATCATCTTATTTTGCTGTATATGTGGGATACATAATTCAGAATGGGAATACTTTGTCTGCCTTAAATGTGTTGCATGCTCATGGAAAAGTAGCGTGAATATGTGTATGTATGGGGATAAATATATTGTATGTATTAAACAGGAGGAGGCAAAACAGCAATTGGAAGAATTGACAAGAGACAGGCAATCTGAAGAAATACAGCCGTCGACATCACATGATAACTTAGCAGGTTTGCAGGTAAGTTTTACATCGTTCAACTAAATATGTTGGTATAAAACGTAAATATCATGCATCTACAAACTGTAGAAATGACTTGTTGATTGAATATGTGTAATTTATATACGTGTTATTCCAGCCCACGATACATTTTTATTTACTTACTTCAACATGCTATTTTCCAGAACCACTCATTTAGTACGAGCTATCATCCAAATCGCATGTACGCAGCTAATCAAATAGGGGTAGCTACTACGTTACCACATTCTACTGAAGCCCTGCATATGCAGCAGCAACACCAATCTGACAGCGGAGACAATGACCATGCGCATATGCACAGTCAAGACGATCGGTTTTCACACCGTGACGCTAATACTGTCAGCGGAGAGGTTAATAATAGTTAATTATTCGATTTTTACATCGTTCTGAGCCGCTTATAGATTAATTTATAAGCAGCTAGGTTTCTTTTTAATTAGAATATAAATACGAATATGTATCATACTAACAGTTTAATAGTTATTTATGCAACTGTTGTATAATCAGGGGTATTAAAACACGAATGTAGGGAAACTCGACTACGCCTCGTGTGATAATAGTATCACATGAGTGTTTTAATACCTAATAATAACAGTTGCATACAAGACTTTATCTACAATCATGATGTGAATCCTCTATAAAAGATTCTCATACCATAGGGTGTTGTACAGTGTTGTAAGAAGTATGTAAATTCAAGAAAAGTCTAATTGCGAAGCATGTAAAATAAACAAATCTTAATAAGTAAAAGAATTATTTTTCTTTTTTCAATTTATTGTTTTTTTTTTTGAAAATTTTAGCGATCTGGTAGTGAAAATGTCATTGCATGAGAATGTTCTTTTTTTGAAATTCATAATATCACGCGTTTGGATGATGTAATGATCATAATATCATTGAGTGTTTTAATGTTGGCAATAAGCTAATTGTTATAGGTTCTTTTATAGAGGATTAATAGCATGGTAGTAGATAAACAAATTTATCACATTAATGGTTTTGATCAAGTTACTATAAAATTTTGCATATTATGTTTAGAATAGGATAGATCATTCCTAAAACTTAAGTCACTATTTTTTTTATTCCTTAAAAATGTTCTGTACGTATTCTGACTAATATATGTATTCTGAATAAAATCATATAAGTCGATACATTTCTTCCCCTTCAAATAATACCTGCCGTGTAAACGGCACTCATTGCATAAACAATATTACATCTACGATGTTTTACATGCACTATTGGATGGAGTAAGTAGTAATATAATTGATTTTTAAATGTGCCTTTAGTTAATAAATATTAATTCTTCAATCTAACAATATTTACCATTTTTGTAACATCTTTAATATTACTTTTATTTGCTTTTATATTACTTTAATATGTTAATGAAATCGTGATCAAAATTATTAAAAAAAACTTATTTGTTCAATGAATTATTGGGAAAATCAATCTCAAAACAATAGAAAAAAATATTCGCAACTTTTATATAATGGAGATAAAAAATTCATAAACATTATAACCGGTGAATATATTTAATGTTTTATTAGAAATACATCGATATTTTAAAAATAAATTATAAGCTCCTGTTTCAATTCCATTAGCATTTAAAAGGGCTCATCAATAATCTAAATTTTGAAAGAGCATAACGCTTTTGCAAAATGAAAGCAGGCCAATTCAAACTGAATCTAAATATAAATGAGAATATGATCATTATGATACTAAAACAAC
>JAYEAL010000438.1:0-210239 GCA_036419045.1 Scirpophaga incertulas
ACTCCCCACCACCCAAAGGTTATAAATAACAGCGTTTCAGTGTAGTTTTGTCAGTTCAGTCTGTCGAGCGCTACGCTTGCGCGTGGATCTCTCTCAGTTGTGTGTGTGAGTGCAGTGTGCGTTTAGTTTTTCGTCAAGATGACAGGACGCGGTAAAGGAGGCAAGGGATTGGGAAAAGGAGGAGCCAAGCGTCACAGGAAAGTTCTTCGTGATAACATCCAGGGTATTACGAAGCCCGCCATCCGTCGTCTCGCTCGCAGGGGTGGTGTCAAGCGTATCTCTGGCTTGATTTACGAAGAGACGCGCGGTGTTCTCAAAGTGTTCCTCGAGAACGTGATCCGTGACGCGGTCACTTACACCGAGCACGCGAAGAGGAAGACCGTGACCGCCATGGATGTAGTGTACGCCCTCAAACGTCAAGGTCGCACTCTATACGGTTTCGGAGGTTAACGAAGTGGCGAGACACAATGTTTAGCGTTCGCATCGCCGACCCCGTGTTCCTGTGTCGAGGATCTCTTCTCTCTATACTCTTTACAGGCCACACAGCGTCGGGCACGAACCAACGCAAGGCATCCAACCGACGAACCAACCAACCAACCAACCTATCGATCGACCAAACAAAAGGCCCTTTTCAGGGCCGCATAAGTTTCCTTGTACGATTTTAGTGCACACAAGCCTACAGTGCTCATGTGCCTAGAGTGACCAATATTTCAAACTACACAATGTCTCTTGTTTGTTCTATTATTATTATTACATATACAATATTACACTGAAGTAATGCTGAGACACACACACAACACGCCGACCTACACTAAAACCTAACCTTCACGGCGGTTCACGTTCCATCATTTCGCAGTCCGTGGACACCGTACACCACCTACTAGACGTATATAGATGATGATGAACTGAAACACCGCCGCCGCCAAAAGCTCGACGCTCGCTATTTTTCACTATACTAGGTATTTTATACTAACTAACACTATATTTCTAAAGACACTCTAGTCATCATCGACGTTCTCAAATCTGTCTGTCACACTAGCTAAGAAAGTCACACAGAGAGTGTCAACCGCACTGGCGCACACACAGATAGAGCGACACACGCACGCAAATCCCATCCATCCAGCCAGCCAGCCAGCCAGCCAGCCAGCCAGCCAGCCAGCCAGCCAGCCAGCCGCTCTATCGCGTCCTCTTCTTCAATCACACCGGCACGCACGCACGCACGCACGCACACTCCTTCACTTGTTTCCCTTCCGTTCCTTCCCTTTGGCCGTCACCACCAACCAACCACGCACTACACTACGGCGGAGGCCGGTCTATCGGACGTCGCCCGATGTTTTACGACCGTCCGACTAACTTCCGCATCCTGCGTCCGCTCGAGCACTTGCACCGCCGAAACTCTGTCACGTCCAAACCCCCTGATATTGCCCTCCGCCCGGTCGACACGAATCACCACGTCGCGATATCAAAATCGCACCAAAATCGCGTTTCAACATGCACATTCTCCGCCCGACTGCCTCATTCGTACCTTTGCGACCACATTATTCGCACATAATACACGCACACGGTGCACGCACAGTGCTCGCATAGACGTGTACACTATAATAGAACACTGTCGACACACAATAGTGAACGAATACATTCTAAGTATACAAATAAAATGCTATTTTCCGATTGCGGTTAGTGAAAACTCGCGAGCGTTAACACTGGAAAACGATCAACGACGCGCGTGCTCTCCGTACGGTATAGCCAAAAGTGTAATGGAATCGAAAATCTCCCTAGTATCGACGCACTGTACTGTACCGTACCGTACCCGTGTAGTAAAGTGGTGCTCGCGCGTGTGTGTAGTGTAATATTTCATCATCATAATTAAACAATAAATAAATAAAAGGAAAAAAAATGGCAGACACGGCAGTTGCTTCTGAAACTCCAGCTCCGGCGACGCCGGCTTCGAAGAAGCCGAAGGCCACGGCGGCCGGCAAGAAACCGAAGGCGAAACCGACACACCCGAAGACCTCCGAGATGGTGAACAGCGCCATCATGGAGCTCAAGGAGCGCAGCGGTTCCTCCCTTCAGGCGATCAAGAAATACATTGCGGCCCAGTACAAGGTCGACGCCGAGAAATTGGCTCCGTTCATCAGAAAGTATCTGAAGAGCGCCGTAGAATCTGGAGCTTTGATCCAGACCAAAGGCAAGGGCGCGTCCGGATCGTTCAAACTGGAGTCCAAATCGGCCGCTTCGAAGAAACCCGCCGCCGGCAAGAAACCGTCCTCCTCCGCCGCCGCGAAACCCAAGAAGTCCGCATCGTCCGCGCCGAAGGCGAAGAAGAGCGGAGGCGCCGCCGGCGCCGGTGCGGCCTCGCCGTCCAAGTCCAGAGCCGCCACCAAGGACAAGAAGGCCGCTGCTACCAAGAAGAAGCCAACGGCCGCCAAGAAGTCCTCCGGCGCCGCCGGCGGCGCAAAGGCTAAGAGCGCAGCGACCGCGCCCAAGGCGAAGAAGACCACCAAGCCGCCCACCAAGAAACCGAAAGCGCCCAAACCTAAGAAGGCGGCCTCCGCGCCGAAATCCAAGCCGGCCGCCAAGAAAGCAACCGCCTCCAAGAAGTAAACTAGTTGCCGTGCGACGAACGAACCGCAGTTTGGTCGGTCGTTTGAGCGCTCGCCCCAGTCGAACGGGCGGGCGGACACCAACCAACCGACCGGCCAGCCAGCCAGTCACTCAGTCAGCCAGCCAGCCAGCCAGAGAGTTATTTGTTGTTCACGCCACGCGGAGTCGATCGCAGTTTCTTATGTGTGTTGTGTGGTGTGTGTGTGTGTGCACAGAAGATATTGCGTGTCGCGTAGTACGTGAGCCGAACGGCCGATAGCACTCGACAAGAACACCAAAAAGCCCTTTTCAGGGCTAACACAACGTTCAAAGTTATAATTTCATAGTCGACAGGGGAAGAGTCTTAGAGGTATACCTAACCAAAACTAAACCCAACCTAACCTAACCTAAACTAAACCCAACCCAACCCAACCCAACCTAAACCCAACCCAACCCAACCAACCTAACCTAAACTAAACCCAACCCAACCAACCTAACCTAAACCCAACCCAACCCAACCCAACCCAACCTAACCTAACCTAAGCCTTAGCTTTACCTAAACTAAACCCAACCCAACCCAACCTAACCTAACCTGGCCCAGACTGGAAACTGAAAAATAAATAAATGATAATAATAAAGAGACATATAAACTCATCTCATCACATCACTCACTCACTCACACACTCACTCACTCACTCACTCACTCACTAACTCACTCATTCACAAACAATCAATCAATCAATGTTAAATAGAAAAATGTAAAGAAATCACCTAATGGACAATATTTTGCCATGTTAACGTCGCTCTCTCTCTCTCGGTCACATTGATTGTGCGTCTCACTCTAGCATCCGCAGTCGTATGCCAGTTGGCCTCTCAGCCACCTTAACGTTGAACGCAACCATATAAAAGCGTGCAAGCGGTTAAAACAAAAAATTCGATTCACGTCCGTCTCGCGGTGCACGTCGTCGTGCATTTTCGTTTGTGTGTGTGAGTTTTTCAATTTTCTAATCAATCATGTCCGGTCGCGGCAAAGGTGGCAAAGTTAAGGGAAAAGTGAAGTCTCGTTCCGCTCGTGCTGGTCTCCAGTTTCCCGTCGGGCGTATACATAGACTTTTACGCAAAGGCAACTACGCTGAGCGTGTCGGTGCCGGTGCGCCGGTGTATTTAGCCGCTGTGATGGAATACCTGGCCGCCGAAGTGCTCGAGTTGGCGGGCAACGCCGCCCGAGACAACAAGAAGACCAGAATTATACCGAGACATCTTCAATTGGCCATACGGAACGACGAGGAGTTGAACAAACTACTCTCCGGTGTCACTATCGCGCAGGGCGGTGTGCTGCCTAACATTCAGGCGGTCCTTTTGCCGAAGAAAACTGAAAAGAAAGCTTAAGGTGCGTGTCGGTGTTCTTGTCTTCGTCTCGTGCTCAGTGGTGGTGGTGGTGGCGCCGGTGCTACTGCTGCCGCCGCCGCTGCTGCTGTTGCTGCTGGCCGGTCTGTTCTTCTATATGCGTGACTTCATCGGCGTGCGTCCTCAAAACTGAACGACGACAATGAACGAAAAAACAAGCTAAACAAAAGGCCCTTTTCAGGGCCACAATATTGTTCATGAATTTTCCTTTTGTTTTAGTGATGTGAAAGAAAATATATTTCAAATTGACATATTTAGTCGATCCTATACTTATTTTCGGCCGCTTGTACACACTTATACACAATAAATAAATAAATAAATAAATGAATGAATGAATGAATGAATGAATGAATAAATAAATAAATAAATAAATAAACAAACAAACAAACAAAAAGTAATTGGCGTCCGTCCTCGCATACATTTTAAGTGAATCCGACGACCTATACTTACCTATCAAAACTTACGCAAGGAACAAAGACCTTGACCAACTTATACATAATAAATAAACTATAAGTGTAATTTATAATTGTTTGTATCATTCTAAAAAAAAAAAAAAAAAAAAAAAAAAAAACAGAAAAAACAAATAAACATAAAGTCATCGGGCAATTGGTGGCCATCTAGGGGAAGAAAAAAAAAAAAAAAAAAAAAAAATTGTTGATACGTCCCGGAGCGATTGGTGGACGGTTCGTTATGCGCGCATTCAGTCCTACCGCCACTTGTGATCATGAAAAATGATAAAATAAGTCGAAAGTCGAAAATCCCGCCAACTGACTCTGTTCGCTCGCACGCATCGGACGCGCGCTGTTTCCCTCTTTCGGTTTTTTCGTGTTAACAACTAGCCGTTAGTTAAACGTCGCCATGCCGCCCAAGACAAGTGGTAAAGCCGCCAAAAAATCCGGCAAGGCTCAGAAGAACATCTCCAAGACTGACAAGAAAAAGAAGAAGCACAAGAGGAAGGAGAGCTACGCCATCTACATCTATAAGGTGCTGAAGCAGGTCCACCCAGACACCGGCATCTCCAGCAAGGCCATGTCTATCATGAATTCGTTCGTGAACGATATCTTCGAGCGCATCGCCGCAGAGGCTTCCCGTTTGGCTCACTACAACAAGCGCTCTACGATCACTTCCCGCGAGGTGCAAACGTCCGTCAGACTCCTGCTGCCCGGTGAACTCGCCAAGCACGCCGTCAGCGAAGGCACAAAGGCCGTCACCAAGTACACCAGTTCCAAATGAAGTGTTTAGTGTGTGTGTGTGTGTGTGTGTGTGTGTGATTCGTTCGTTCCTTGACACACACATTGTGTGTTCTATCATCATCGTTAGTCACACGCTCTCATCAACCAACCCCATAGACAACGCAAAAGGCCCTTTTCAGGGCCACAAATTGCAATCTGATATTATTTAATGAATATTTCAATCCACGACAAATAATATGTCTTTTTCTTTTTTATTTTTTTTTTTTATTAGATAATTATAATACCTACTTACAATCAGTGGTGTCACTGTGAATACATACATACACGTATTTATAATAATACATTATAGAAAGAAAAAAAAAAAAACAGAATGAGTAATAATTGTTATACATTATAACGGTGAAAAAAAAAAAATAAATAAATATATACTCCTCTCGCTTATTATACAAACTCTCGTGTGACGTCATCATAACGAAATCATAAAACCAGTGTCAAGTGCAGTGTCGGCTACCATTCGCTCGTTCACCGTCGTCCGGTGTGCACGTGTCGTGTAGTGTCGTGTCGTGTCGTATTCGTTCGTTCGTTCGCTCGTCCGTTTTGTGTCAGTGTGTTTTTCTATTGAACCACAATGGCTCGTACTAAGCAGACCGCCCGCAAGTCTACCGGTGGCAAGGCGCCCCGCAAACAATTGGCCACCAAGGCAGCCCGCAAAAGTGCGCCGGCCACTGGCGGTGTTAAGAAGCCCCATCGCTACAGGCCCGGCACGGTGGCTCTTCGTGAGATCCGTCGCTACCAGAAGAGTACCGAGTTGCTTATTCGCAAGTTGCCGTTCCAACGTTTAGTGCGTGAGATTGCTCAAGATTTCAAGACGGATCTCCGTTTCCAGAGCTCGGCCGTGATGGCTCTGCAGGAGGCCAGCGAGGCGTACCTGGTCGGCCTCTTCGAGGACACCAACCTTTGCGCCATTCACGCCAAACGTGTCACTATTATGCCAAAGGATATCCAATTGGCCCGCAGGATCAGAGGAGAACGCGCCTAAACCCATAAGTGCTAGTGAAGTTGTTGTTGTTATTGTTGCCGCCCTACGCTGATAATAACACGAATAAAAAAAATAAATAAATAAAAAAAAAAAGGCCCTTTTCAGGGCCGCACACGTTTCATATGTAATGTGCATTTTAATAAATGCGATGAACATATTTCAAACGGCTACAAAATCGTCTCATTTTCACAAATTCAATATGATTATTTATTGTTGTTTTAGTCCTTTCATCCTCTCGTGTCTACCTATCTATCTTATTTGTTGAATGTAATAAAACAAGCGAATGATAGAATGATTGATGCGTGCATGACCGAAAACGACGATTTATATAATTGAACGAGAAAGAACAAGTATATTATATTCCATTCAAGCCGTAGGGCCCTTATGACAATTCCAGAAGAGTGAGTGCAATATTGATCAATGTCATGTATTTTAGATGATAAATAACGACTATTTATCAAACTATAATTTGAACAATTACAGAGCAGAATTTGGGGGGGGGGGGGGGGGGGTGCGTGCGTGCTGTTCGTTGTCCCGCGGCGGCTGTGGCACTCCCCACCACCCAAAGGTTATAAATAACAGCGTTTCAGTGTAGTTTTGTCAGTTCAGTCTGTCGAGCGCTACGCTTGCGCGTGGATCTCTCTCAGTTGTGTGTGTGAGTGCAGTGTGCGTTTAGTTTTTCGTCAAGATGACAGGACGCGGTAAAGGAGGCAAGGGATTGGGAAAAGGAGGAGCCAAGCGTCACAGGAAAGTTCTTCGTGATAACATCCAGGGTATTACGAAGCCCGCCATCCGTCGTCTCGCTCGCAGGGGTGGTGTCAAGCGTATCTCTGGCTTGATTTACGAAGAGACGCGCGGTGTTCTCAAAGTGTTCCTCGAGAACGTGATCCGTGACGCGGTCACTTACACCGAGCACGCGAAGAGGAAGACCGTGACCGCCATGGATGTAGTGTACGCCCTCAAACGTCAAGGTCGCACTCTATACGGTTTCGGAGGTTAACGAAGTGGCGAGACACAATGTTTAGCGTTCGCATCGCCGACCCCGTGTTCCTGTGTCGAGGATCTCTTCTCTCTATACTCTTTACAGGCCACACAGCGTCGGGCACGAACCAACGCAAGGCATCCAACCGACGAACCAACCAACCAACCAACCTATCGATCGACCAAACAAAAGGCCCTTTTCAGGGCCGCATAAGTTTCCTTGTACGATTTTAGTGCACACAAGCCTACAGTGCTCATGTGCCTAGAGTGACCAATATTTCAAACTACACAATGTCTCTTGTTTGTTCTATTATTATTATTACATATACAATATTACACTGAAGTAATGCTGAGACACACACACAACACGCCGACCTACACTAAAACCTAACCTTCACGGCGGTTCACGTTCCATCATTTCGCAGTCCGTGGACACCGTACACCACCTACTAGACGTATATAGATGATGATGAACTGAAACACCGCCGCCGCCAAAAGCTCGACGCTCGCTATTTTTCACTATACTAGGTATTTTATACTAACTAACACTATATTTCTAAAGACACTCTAGTCATCATCGACGTTCTCAAATCTGTCTGTCACACTAGCTAAGAAAGTCACACAGAGAGTGTCAACCGCACTGGCGCACACACAGATAGAGCGACACACGCACGCAAATCCCATCCATCCAGCCAGCCAGCCAGCCAGCCAGCCAGCCAGCCAGCCAGCCAGCCAGCCAGCCGCTCTATCGCGTCCTCTTCTTCAATCACACCGGCACGCACGCACGCACGCACGCACACTCCTTCACTTGTTTCCCTTCCGTTCCTTCCCTTTGGCCGTCACCACCAACCAACCACGCACTACACTACGGCGGAGGCCGGTCTATCGGACGTCGCCCGATGTTTTACGACCGTCCGACTAACTTCCGCATCCTGCGTCCGCTCGAGCACTTGCACCGCCGAAACTCTGTCACGTCCAAACCCCCTGATATTGCCCTCCGCCCGGTCGACACGAATCACCACGTCGCGATATCAAAATCGCACCAAAATCGCGTTTCAACATGCACATTCTCCGCCCGACTGCCTCATTCGTACCTTTGCGACCACATTATTCGCACATAATACACGCACACGGTGCACGCACAGTGCTCGCATAGACGTGTACACTATAATAGAACACTGTCGACACACAATAGTGAACGAATACATTCTAAGTATACAAATAAAATGCTATTTTCCGATTGCGGTTAGTGAAAACTCGCGAGCGTTAACACTGGAAAACGATCAACGACGCGCGTGCTCTCCGTACGGTATAGCCAAAAGTGTAATGGAATCGAAAATCTCCCTAGTATCGACGCACTGTACTGTACCGTACCGTACCCGTGTAGTAAAGTGGTGCTCGCGCGTGTGTGTAGTGTAATATTTCATCATCATAATTAAACAATAAATAAATAAAAGGAAAAAAAATGGCAGACACGGCAGTTGCTTCTGAAACTCCAGCTCCGGCGACGCCGGCTTCGAAGAAGCCGAAGGCCACGGCGGCCGGCAAGAAACCGAAGGCGAAACCGACACACCCGAAGACCTCCGAGATGGTGAACAGCGCCATCATGGAGCTCAAGGAGCGCAGCGGTTCCTCCCTTCAGGCGATCAAGAAATACATTGCGGCCCAGTACAAGGTCGACGCCGAGAAATTGGCTCCGTTCATCAGAAAGTATCTGAAGAGCGCCGTAGAATCTGGAGCTTTGATCCAGACCAAAGGCAAGGGCGCGTCCGGATCGTTCAAACTGGAGTCCAAATCGGCCGCTTCGAAGAAACCCGCCGCCGGCAAGAAACCGTCCTCCTCCGCCGCCGCGAAACCCAAGAAGTCCGCATCGTCCGCGCCGAAGGCGAAGAAGAGCGGAGGCGCCGCCGGCGCCGGTGCGGCCTCGCCGTCCAAGTCCAGAGCCGCCACCAAGGACAAGAAGGCCGCTGCTACCAAGAAGAAGCCAACGGCCGCCAAGAAGTCCTCCGGCGCCGCCGGCGGCGCAAAGGCTAAGAGCGCAGCGACCGCGCCCAAGGCGAAGAAGACCACCAAGCCGCCCACCAAGAAACCGAAAGCGCCCAAACCTAAGAAGGCGGCCTCCGCGCCGAAATCCAAGCCGGCCGCCAAGAAAGCAACCGCCTCCAAGAAGTAAACTAGTTGCCGTGCGACGAACGAACCGCAGTTTGGTCGGTCGTTTGAGCGCTCGCCCCAGTCGAACGGGCGGGCGGACACCAACCAACCGACCGGCCAGCCAGCCAGTCACTCAGTCAGCCAGCCAGCCAGCCAGAGAGTTATTTGTTGTTCACGCCACGCGGAGTCGATCGCAGTTTCTTATGTGTGTTGTGTGGTGTGTGTGTGTGTGCACAGAAGATATTGCGTGTCGCGTAGTACGTGAGCCGAACGGCCGATAGCACTCGACAAGAACACCAAAAAGCCCTTTTCAGGGCTAACACAACGTTCAAAGTTATAATTTCATAGTCGACAGGGGGGGGGAAGAAAGAAAAAAAAAAAAAAAAAGAGTCTTAGAGGTATACCTAACCAAAACTAAACCCAACCTAACCTAACCTAAACTAAACCCAACCCAACCCAACCCAACCTAAACCCAACCCAACCCAACCTAAACCTAAACCCAACCTAACCAACCTAACCTAAACCCAACCCAACCCAACCCAACCTAACCTAACCTAACCTAAGCCTTAGCTTTACCTAAACTAAACCCAACCCAACCCAACCTAACCTAACCTGGCCCAGACTGGAAACTGAAAAATAAATAAATGATAATAATAAAGAGACATATAAACTCATCTCATCACATCACTCACTCACTCACACACTCACTCACTCACTCACTCACTCACTAACTCACTCATTCACAAACAATCAATCAATCAATGTTAAATAGAAAAATGTAAAGAAATCACCTAATGGACAATATTTTGCCATGTTAACGTCGCTCTCTCTCTCTCGGTCACATTGATTGTGCGTCTCACTCTAGCATCCGCAGTCGTATGCCAGTTGGCCTCTCAGCCACCTTAACGTTGAACGCAACCATATAAAAGCGTGCAAGCGGTTAAAACAAAAAATTCGATTCACGTCCGTCTCGCGGTGCACGTCGTCGTGCATTTTCGTTTGTGTGTGTGAGTTTTTCAATTTTCTAATCAATCATGTCCGGTCGCGGCAAAGGTGGCAAAGTTAAGGGAAAAGTGAAGTCTCGTTCCGCTCGTGCTGGTCTCCAGTTTCCCGTCGGGCGTATACATAGACTTTTACGCAAAGGCAACTACGCTGAGCGTGTCGGTGCCGGTGCGCCGGTGTATTTAGCCGCTGTGATGGAATACCTGGCCGCCGAAGTGCTCGAGTTGGCGGGCAACGCCGCCCGAGACAACAAGAAGACCAGAATTATACCGAGACATCTTCAATTGGCCATACGGAACGACGAGGAGTTGAACAAACTACTCTCCGGTGTCACTATCGCGCAGGGCGGTGTGCTGCCTAACATTCAGGCGGTCCTTTTGCCGAAGAAAACTGAAAAGAAAGCTTAAGGTGCGTGTCGGTGTTCTTGTCTTCGTCTCGTGCTCAGTGGTGGTGGTGGTGGCGCCGGTGCTACTGCTGCCGCCGCCGCTGCTGCTGTTGCTGCTGGCCGGTCTGTTCTTCTATATGCGTGACTTCATCGGCGTGCGTCCTCAAAACTGAACGACGACAATGAACGAAAAAACAAGCTAAACAAAAGGCCCTTTTCAGGGCCACAATATTGTTCATGAATTTTCCTTTTGTTTTAGTGATGTGAAAGAAAATATATTTCAAATTGACATATTTAGTCGATCCTATACTTATTTTCGGCCGCTTGTACACACTTATACACAATAAATAAATAAATAAATAAATGAATGAATGAATGAATGAATGAATGAATAAATAAATAAATAAATAAATAAACAAACAAACAAACAAAAAGTAATTGGCGTCCGTCCTCGCATACATTTTAAGTGAATCCGACGACCTATACTTACCTATCAAAACTTACGCAAGGAACAAAGACCTTGACCAACTTATACATAATAAATAAACTATAAGTGTAATTTATAATTGTTTGTATCATTCTAAAAAAAAAAAAAAAAAAAAAAAAAAAAACAGAAAAAACAAATAAACATAAAGTCATCGGGCAATTGGTGGCCATCTAGGGGAAGAAAAAAAAAAAAAAAAAAAAAAAATTGTTGATACGTCCCGGAGCGATTGGTGGACGGTTCGTTATGCGCGCATTCAGTCCTACCGCCACTTGTGATCATGAAAAATGATAAAATAAGTCGAAAGTCGAAAATCCCGCCAACTGACTCTGTTCGCTCGCACGCATCGGACGCGCGCTGTTTCCCTCTTTCGGTTTTTTCGTGTTAACAACTAGCCGTTAGTTAAACGTCGCCATGCCGCCCAAGACAAGTGGTAAAGCCGCCAAAAAATCCGGCAAGGCTCAGAAGAACATCTCCAAGACTGACAAGAAAAAGAAGAAGCACAAGAGGAAGGAGAGCTACGCCATCTACATCTATAAGGTGCTGAAGCAGGTCCACCCAGACACCGGCATCTCCAGCAAGGCCATGTCTATCATGAATTCGTTCGTGAACGATATCTTCGAGCGCATCGCCGCAGAGGCTTCCCGTTTGGCTCACTACAACAAGCGCTCTACGATCACTTCCCGCGAGGTGCAACGTCCGTCAGACTCCTGCTGCCCGGTGAACTCGCCAAGCACGCCGTCAGCGAAGGCACAAAGGCCGTCACCAAGTACACCAGTTCCAAATGAAGTGTTATGAGTGTTTAGTGTGTGTGGTGTGTGTGTGATTCGTTCGTTCCTTGACACACACATTGTGTGTTCTATCATCATCGTTAGTCACACGCTCTCATCAACCAACCCCATAGACAACGCAAAAGGCCCTTTTCAGGGCCACAAATTGCAATCTGATATTATTTAATGAATATTTCAATCCACGACAAATAATATGTCTTTTTTTTTTTTTTTTTTTTTTTAGATAATTATAATACCTACTTACAATCAGTGGTGTCACTGTGAATACATACATACACGTATTTATAATAATACATTATAGAAAAAAAAAAAAAAAAAAAAACAGAATGAGTAATAATTGTTATACATTATAACGGTGAAAAAAAAAAAATAAATAAATATAATATACTCCTCTCGCTTATTATACAAACTCTCGTGTGACGTCATCATAACGAAATCATAAAACCAGTGTCAAGTGCAGTGTCGGCTACCATTCGCTCGTTCACCGTCGTCCGGTGTACACGTGTCGTGTCGTGTCGTGTCGTATTCGTTCGTTCGCTCGCTCGTCCGTTTTGTGTCAGTGTGTTTTTCTATTGAACCACAATGGCTCGTACTAAGCAGACCGCCCGCAAGTCTACCGGTGGCAAGGGCGCCCGCAAACAATTGGCCACCAAGGCAGCCCGCAAAAGTGCGCCGGCCACTGGCGGTGTTAAGAAGCCCCATCGCTACAGGCCCGGCACGGTGGCTCTTCGTGAGATCCGTCGCTACCAGAAGAGTACCGAGTTGCTTATTCGCAAGTTGCCGTTCCAACGTTTAGTGCGTGAGATTGCTCAAGATTTCAAGACGGATCTCCGTTTCCAGAGCTCGGCCGTGATGGCTCTGCAGGAGGCCAGCGAGGCGTACCTGGTCGGCCTCTTCGAGGACACCAACCTTTGCGCCATTCACGCCAAACGTGTCACTATTATGCCAAAGGATATCCAATTGGCCCGCAGGATCAGAGGAGAACGCGCCTAAACCCATAAGTGCTAGTGAAGTTGTTGTTGTTATTGTTGCCGCCCTACGCTGATAATAACACGAATAAAAAAAATAAATAAATAAAAAAAAGGCCCTTTTCAGGGCCGCACACGTTTCATATGTAATGTGCATTTTAATAAATGCGATGAACATATTTCAAACGGCTACAAAATCGTCTCATTTTCACAAATTCAATATGATTATTTATTGTTGTTTTAGTCCTTTCATCCTCTCGTGTCTACCTATCTATCTTATTTGTTGAATGTAATAAAACAAGCGAATGATAGAATGATTGATGCGTGCATGACCGAAAACGACGATTTATATAATTGAACGAGAAAGAACAAGTATATTATATTCCATTCAAGCCGTAGGGCCCTTATGACAATTCCAGAAGAGTGAGTGCAATATTGATCAATGTCATGTATTTTAGATGATAAATAACGACTATTTATCAAACTATAATTTGAACAATTACAGAGCAGAATTTGGAGGGGGGGGGGGTGTGTGCGGGGTGCGTGCTGTTCGTTGTCCCGCGGCGGCTGTGGCACTCCCCACCACCCAAAGGTTATAAATAACAGCGTTTCAGTGTAGTTTTGTCAGTTCAGTCTGTCGAGCGCTACGCTTGCGCGTGGATCTCTCTCAGTTGTGTGTGTGAGTGCAGTGTGCGTTTAGTTTCGTCAAGATGACAGGACGCGGTAAAGGAGGCAAGGGATTGGGAAAAGGAGGAGCCAAGCGTCACAGGAAAGTTCTTCGTGATAACATCCAGGGTATTACGAAGCCCGCCATCCGTCGTCTCGCTCGCAGGGGTGGTGTCAAGCGTATCTCTGGCTTGATTTACGAAGAGACGCGCGGTGTTCTCAAAGTGTTCCTCGAGAACGTGATCCGTGACGCGGTCACTTACACCGAGCACGCGAAGAGGAGAACCGTGACCGCCATGGATGTAGTGTACGCCCTCAAACGTCAAGGTCGCACTCTATACGGTTTCGGAGGTTAACGAAGTGGCAAGACACAATGTTTAGCGTTCGCATCGCCGACCCCGTGTTCCTGTGTCGAGGATTCTTTCTCTCTATTACTCTTTACAGGCCACACAGCGTCGGGCACGAACCAACGCAAGGCATCCAACCGACGAACCAACCAACCAACCAACCTATCGATCGACCAAACAAAAGGCCCTTTTCAGGGCCGCATAAGTTTCCTTGTACGATTTTAGTGCACACAAGCCTACAGTGCTCATGTGCCTAGAGTGACCAATATTTCAAACTACACAATGTCTCTTGTTTGTTCTATTATTATTATTACATATACAATATTACACTGAAGTAATGCTGAGACACACACACAACACGCCGACCTACACTAAAACCTAACCTTCACGGCGGTTCACGTTCCATCATTTCGCAGTCCGTGGACACCGTACACCACCTACTAGACGTATATAGATGATGATGAACTGAAACACCGCCGCCGCCAAAAGCTCGACGCTCGCTATTTTTCACTATACTAGGTATTTTATACTAACTAACACTATATTTCTAAAGACACTCTAGTCATCATCGACGTTCTCAAATCTGTCTGTCACACTAGCTAAGAAAGTCACACAGAGAGTGTCAACCGCACTGGCGCACACACAGATAGAGCGACACACGCACGCAAATCCCATCCATCCAGCCAGCCAGCCAGCCAGCCAGCCAGCCAGCCAGCCAGCCAGCCAGCCCGCTCGCTCTATCGCGTCCTCTTCTTCAATCACACCGGCACGCACGCACGCACGCACGCACACTCCTTCACTTGTTTCCCTTCCGTTCCTTCCCTTTGGCCGTCACCACCAACCAACCACGCACTACACTACGGCGGAGGCCGGTCTATCGGACGTCGCCCGATGTTTTACGACCGTCCGACTAACTTCCGCATCCTGCGTCCGCTCGAGCACTTGCACCGCCGAAACTCTGTCACGTCCAAACCCCCTGATATTGCCCTCCGCCCGGTCGACACGAATCACCACGTCGCGATATCAAAATCGCACCAAAATCGCGTTTCAACATGCACATTCTCCGCCCGACTGCCCGACTCCCGACTCCGACTCCGACGACTATAATAATAATATATAGACAATTACGCAGGCCTATTTATACTTTTGACGCAGTATGGTTACGTGCCCTCTGATTGGTTACCGCATTCGACCAATGAGCGTGCTGTTCAACCAAACGCGAATTACAACACAGACTCGTATATAACTATGTAAATTGCATAGTTTAGGTGGCAGCCAATTGAGATGTACAAATCATTATGGTATCTGATTTTATATCCCGCAAAAGGGATTTGTAGGACCAGATCAAAGTTACCATGGAGTACGCTCCATTATTCGAGGCATTTCCTGACCTAACCCCTTATTCAATGTCGCCTTAAGTGACTAACCCCCACCAAGTTCTCAATGTGACTTCCGCAAGAACCTCTATTCCCTACAAACTGTCATTTTGCTAGTCATTCCCTTTTATTCAATATCTTAATCGTGCCCTTCAGGCAACAGTCAATATTCGGCAGAGGATGTGCGGACCGGTGTGTGTCCTTAGCGACTCCCTTAATCAATAAATGCAGGACCTTCCAGACCTGCAAGCGGCGGCGTCTGAGCCGTCGCCTCCCTTGTCACCCCCTAATCGGCAGCCTTCTGCTTAGCCACGAGTAGGTTCTCTGTCAATACAGGCCGGTCCCACTTTGGTGAACCGAGCCTCTTCTAGCGCATATGCCCTCATCATGGGGCAGCGCTATCCGTGCCTCTCCTGAGGTGCGGCATCGCTCCGTCCTATTCACTGCCCCCACCACTTGCGAGCAACCGCTTGCATACACCCCAATTCCCGTCCCTAGCGTGTCTACGGCGCCCCCTGACGCTGTTAAACGCTCCGCCCCTAAGCGCCCTATGCGCTCGCCATCCCCACAGGGGGATTCCTTCCCCGCCACCCTTCCCGCCGCCGCCTCGGAGCCCCCGTGCACTGAGGAGGGCGGTTTCCTTCCTGTTGTTCGACTTTCGTCGAAAAAAAAGAAGCGATGCAATACCCTTATTGCGCCACCCACCCCCGTCACCTCCGAACCACTCCCGTCCCCCATGGACGTGGTTGTGGCCCCCCCTGTCCCTTCCTCCACTCATTCCTTGCCGTCGAAGGCCAAAAAGCATTCGACGTGCAAAGTCTACCCCATCCGCCCAGATAAGGTCCCGCCGGTCCACCTGACTGACAAGACCTGCCGGGCTACCCTCCGTGTGCAACTCGCACAAGCCAATATCCAATGGTCAAAAATTCTAAATAGGGAGGACAGCTTTGTCCTCTACACCGACACACCCGAGGCGTACCGTGCCCTCACGGCGCACCTTAGGTCACACCACATCCCATACTACACCTTTGCGCTCGAAAGCGAGCGCAAAGTCAAACTCGTCCTCCGCGGGGTCCCTGTGGAATTCAGCGACGACGAAGTCAAGTCCAGCCTCATCGAATAAGGCTATCCCGTCACTGGTGTGCAACGCCTGCACAACCGTGGGGCGAGGGAAGCCCATACCACTAGTCCAAATCTCTCAGAATCCGTCCGACAGGGCTCGTTCTCTCCCTCAAGACTCAACCCTCACGGTTGTTGACATACTCGGCATTCGTGTCGAACTTCCATACGCCAAAGGCCCCACGCAGTGCAACTGTTGTCAGCGGTGTGGACACGCGGGCGCTAACTGCCAAGCCCGTCCCCGATGCGTGAAATGCTTAGGCGATCACGCATCGGCCGATTGCCCACGCAAACACAACGATCCAGCATCAATGACAGCCCCACCAGCTTGTGTGCTGTGTGGCCAAGTCGGCCATACGGCCAACTGGAAAGGCCCAGTCGCCCCCCCTAGGACAGCAGCCAACTTTCCGGCACTGCCCAAATCTGCCCCCCCCCCCAACCCTGACACCTGCTCAAGTATGGGGTTCGGTCCTTCCTCAGGCCTCTCAGGCTGTAGTACCACCTCCAGTCCGAGGCCAGCGTAGCCCTGCGGCCGCGCTGGCCTCTCACACTTGCTTGCCACCACACACTGACTTGGCTAAGGCCACCTCGGCCCTTAGCCAAGTCAAAATAGCCTTGGAATCCGCTCCACTATTCGAGGCCTTCCCCGATTTCACTCCTCTCTGTTAAGCCACTTAACAGACCACCACTTATCTATTTCAAAAAACAGCTTCATTGCTGCCCCATACCCACTCCCCAACTCATAAACATGGAAGCTACGGTGTGTAGAGTGGCGCTGACTGGACACCCGTCCATCATAGTCGCGTCCGGGTACATACCGAGTGGAAGTGTTTCGTTCAATCCTTATAGTTAATATTAGTTATTGGTAGGTAGTCAAATAATTAGCTCCTACTAATAATGTCTGTCGGCCATTTTGGGACCGATGAGTCTTCACTATCTGCGCGTCGCATGAGGTAGACGTTCTGCCTTCGTTCTTCTCGTGTGAAGTTAAATGGACGTTCCATGTGCTGTGAATAAACTCTGTGAAACGTTTTCATCAACAATGAGTCTTGATCTTGAGTTCATACTCTAGCCAAACGACTGATTCCATCAGCTCCAGTGACTAGTTCCGTTATTATTCCCCAAGGGCCAAAATATCCTTTTTGCATCAGTCTCCACCAGAACTATGTCTCCTTTCTTCATTTCTTTAGTCGTTTCTTTCCATCTATTCGTAAGTAAAGCCAAATACTCTTTACGAAATAGAACTCTAAAATCTTCTCTTAACTTCTGTAGATATTTATATCTTAAATTTAAGTTTACTTTATCTACATAATCTAAATCCGGTGTTTCGTTGGAAGGTAACTCATGTAAAAAGAGCATAGGTGAAAGTGGCCGCAAGTCATCAGTGCATGTAGATACTTATGTCAATGGTCGACTATTGATGACAGATTGACAATCACACAACACTGTGTCTAACTCAACCCAAGTCAAGCGCTGACGCCCTAATATTCTTCGCAACATTTCTTTTAATACTCTCACGAGCCGCTCCCACCATCCTCCTCCCCACCTCCCCACCAAGGAGTTCTAGGTGGAATAAAACGCCATTTTATACCCTGTGTTGCTGTCAATCTTTCCACGTTCTGCCAATCAAAATCTCTTAATAAATTAGCGGTTTCTTGGAAATTTGTCCCATTATCCGTGAAAATGATATTGACTCGGCCTCGTCTAGCAATAAACATACGGAGACTCATAATAAAACTATTTATGGACCGTGAATCTACCAGCTCAAAATGTACTGCTCTAAATGTCGCGCAGGTAAATAAAACCACCCAACATTTTTCTTGATTTCGCAAGTACATGGGTCCGGCTAGGTCTATTCCAGTGATTTGAAACGCTGCTGTACCTTCAAAACGCTCACAAGGAAGTGGTGCCTCCGGTGCATCATAATGTTTACTTTTTTGCTTACGACAAATTATGCACTTCTTTACTATATCCTTACACAACCATCTGGCACTTGTGATCCAGAATCTGTTTCTCAACTCTATCAACAAGGTCTGCGATCCACTGTGCAGTAACTGTAAATGTTTTTCCTCAACCATTCGCCTCACAGTAACATTTTTCCCTGGTAGTAATATGGGACTCGAAAAATCTTTGTCATAGTTGCCTAAATCTAATCTTGTCCTTATTCTCATAACGCTATTAGAATCCAGATATATACATACTATACATAGTTTTCTTTCTGAATTAGTCTTATCAGTATATTTTCAGATTCTTCAAATTCATCATTGGTTATATAAGTCGTCCTACGATTATTTTGCTTTTTCCAACGTAATATCCAAGCTACTACTCGAACTATTTCCGAATACTTCGAAAAATATAACAGTCTTTCGCTAAAATTTTCTGTATCTACCGTAGTATTTACAAGTACTTCCCTTTTTGCTTCTTTTGAAAAAACATTTTCATCTACTGATGTCTGAAAAGATTGTGGCCACTGTTCTTCATCGGATAATAGCCAAGCAGGACCACCCCACCACTGACTTTGTATTAAAATATTTCCATTACAGCCACGTGACAGTAGGTCTGCTGGGTTACAGCTGCCTGGTACGTGACGCCAGTCTTCCTTCTTAGTGTGAGTACAAATTTCTTGTACCCTATTGCTCACAAACGGCTTCCAAGCGCATTGTCTTTGTATCCAAGCTAAAACAACCCCAGAGTCAGTCCAACAATATAACGGACAACTGCTCTATGTAAACAACGCTCTATTTATTTCATCAATAAGCCGCGAAGCAATAAGTGCCCCCATCAACTCTAATCTCGGTAGAGTAATTGCTATTTTGCTTGGTGCTACTCTACTTTTCGCCATAACTAGCCTTACCATTGTATTCCGTCCGAACAAAGACACATCCTGCATACGCGTCAATTGACGCGTCACAAAACAAATGTAAACTAATCTTACACTTCGTTAATATTGTTTCGGATAAGCGTCTAGGTATTTTGCACTCATTTATTAGATGAACATAACTTAACCAACTCTTAAATTCCTTATGTAACTCGTCACTGATATTTTGATCCCAGCCTGTATTGTCTACCCAGGCCTTCTGTACTAAAAGTTTAGGCACTAAGGTCACAGGTGCTAGAAATCCAATTTATTTATTTATTTAATCTTTTTCGCACAACAAGAATCAGATGTACAAAATGCCTGAGGCATTCTCTACCAGTCAACCTGTAAAATGTGAGAACCATTACAGGGAAGACGAAGACGGTGTACGATTACAGGGAAGAAATAATATTAAAATACATTATTTATTTACGTGACAAATAAACAATTATACCTATGCAAATAAAGTGAGAATACTAGCAACGCATATATAAATATACATACATATACAATATATACACATATATAAACACACGCATACATACATTATATACATATACATATTGTTGTCATACCAATTTTAGACTGACTCCAGAAAATGTCTTCGCACATGTTTTTTGAATCATGCCTTAATACTGGCCAGTCTCAAACTAGGAGGCAGCTCTCAGCAGGCAGCAGGCAGCTCCAATCGGATCAAATATCTGCTGCATTAATGATAAAATGTCTCTTTTTGTGAGTCTATCTGGTATAGGTCTACTAAGTTGAAATTTACACTGTAATTCATCAGTTACAGTGTTCCATAGCACTCCTAATACTGATTGTACATTTACAGTGTTGTCTACTTCGAAAGGAGAGGTGACCCAACATCGCAAGTCAAAACCTCCTTTTAGCAACACATTCTTAGCTTCTTTAATGAAGGTAAAGAGAGCTTCTTTTGAATCAAAACTGGCTACACAATTATCAACATAAAAGGAATGTTTCAATATGTCAATTGCCTGTCTGCACATCCCTTCAAAATTATCTAAATGATAATTGATTGTGGCTGCTAACGTCACGACACGTCACTCCAAATACTACTCTTTTATGCCAACAACAATTTTATCCTTAGTTATCGGGTCTTCCCACCATAAAAACTTAAGGTAATCACGATCTTTTTCTAAAAGTAATATTTGAAGAAATGCTTGCTTAATATCGGAAGTGACACCGTAGGTACCTTTCCTAAAGTTAACTAATAATTTCGGAATTAATTCTATAAAATTGGTACCGGATTCAATGCAATTATTCAGTGACAGCCCTTGAACATCTTTGCACGACGCATCGAATACTGGTCGTATTTTTGTAGTAGTGCTAGACATCTTAATCACAGCGTGATGAGGAATAAAATGTCCTTCAGTTGTGTTGCTTTCTGTTCGTTCTATAATATCTTGAGATATCCAATTCTGAAAAACATCATTATAACTTAGCAAATGACCAGTCCTTTCTAACTTCCTAGTTGTCGTTAAGAGTCTTTTATAGGCTACATTGTAATTACTGCCAACTTCCGGATATCCATCTTTCCACAATAATCCTACTTGGTAACGATTGTCCTTAAAACTAATAGTTTGTTTAAATTGGTTAATTACCTCTTCTCTTTTCTTGTCCATAAACAATATTCACAACAGTTTCAATTAATTAAAGTTTATCCGTGCCCGTAAAATTTACACCAAGGAGAATCGTAAGTCGTTCTTTGTTGTGTTTTCCTACATGACATTTTATATTTGTGAAAATTTTTATTTTTGATTTTCAGCGAATTAGCAAACTCTTCAGTTTTTTCTTTCACTAACACTGATGTTTTTGTTTCGACACTAAAATTAAAAATCAAAATCAAAAATTTATTCTTCAAATAGGATTTTACAATCACTTTTGAATGTCAAAGATGCTACGCCGTTGGTTGACAAGTCTACGGCGGGAATCCTTCACCAATCCCAGCAGCGAAGTGTGCCGTCGTGCACATACTTCCTTAAATAAATCTCTGAGTGATTCTCTGTGTTTTATATTATAGATAGCGCGAATTGCTCTTTTTTGGAGCACGAAAATACTTTCAATATTCGCCGCAGATCCCCACAATAGTATGCCAGGGTTTAGGCAATGGACATAATGAGACTCAAGTTATAGTCTGATATCGTCTATTATGATTTCCATTATAATAACTCACTTATTTAACTAAAACTAAGGCTTATATACTAATATGGTACGTGCGTATTTCTACCTTGCTCAGCATCCTTGAGATGATTATCTCAAGGAATGTTTAACCTCAATACGTGCACATTCTCATGACCGGCACACGTCATGATACTATGAAAATAACTTAAATAGACTTTTCTTGCCGTTTCAACGTTTGTCAGTTGTCGTACTTTATATATAGCAAATGAAGCAGAACTAAGTCTGCTTGCCAAGGTCTCAATATGGTGATCCCATTGCTATCGAGAGTCGAGTGTAATAACCAATAAATTTAGTACTGTCAGTAAATTCTACAGTTTCATCATTCATTTTCACAATATTGTTTACTGTTCTTACATTAGGCAATGAAAATTTAACACATTTAGTTTTATTTGTGATAAGTTAGTCAATTTCGGTGATGTACGATGGTTTGTTTTTGATCTTGATATGATAGTAGTCAGTTTGGTCTTTGTCACCAACAATGATGTTGGTTCAGTTGGTCGGCACTCGGCCCACTTCTAGCCTAATCCGTTGGGTTTTCCTCTGATTTTACATACTATCAATAAATGGGGGCTATGATTTTAATAATTTGACTAAGTGTAGTTGCGTCAAACGGTTTTCAACCTTATTAGTTGTCCATGAAGCCACACCAATAATTAACATTATGCTAGGCCAAATTTGAATTAAATCTAGTGCATTAATTTAACATTAATAGTTCATGTTATGGTAATTTTGTTGTTATTTTAATTTAATTGTTGTATGTTAATTTTGGTAATAAAAAAAACTGATACCAGCAAGTAAAAAAAAATTTACTTGCTGGTATCAGTTTTACCTTTACTTATCTATCTTATCGCAAGGCAAGATCTCGTGGTATATTTTGCAATAAATAGTTGCTGCAAATTTTTTGGTTGACGTGACACAAAAAAAGTCATGAAGCCATCTTTGTATTATAACCTGGAAAATTTCGTTGATGTTTGCTAAAACGCCCCTCAGCACAAATATTTTCTTTGAGTTTGTAACATGTTATTACCATATTGATTGAAATAGTTATGTTACTTTTGTTGTGCGTGGAGAAAGTCACCCCAATGGGTCAAATACTTTAGAAATACCTGGTAATGATCTTTTAGTAGGCTGAGCGTGCTGTTATTGCCGACTGCAATATAAAATAACCAGTTTGCACGCATTGTCGTGCAAAAGCAGTATACCTCTCGTCAATTGCCCCTTTTGTAGATAGATAAATAGACAAATGTACATAACTACTTTTTATATTCTTATAGATTTATTCAGACCTTTTGAATTTTGGCATTGTATGTCAAATCTGTCAACAGTAGAACATTAAAATATATGAAGAAATTAAGTTGCGTAATTTATTAAAGTAAATATCTATTATAAGGCTTTACACCACCATTGTCAGGCCGTCAATAACTTACGCCTGTACGATATGGGGCTCGAAGGCACAGCAAGTTACGGCTATAAAAAAGCTATCAGGCCTGCAGCGTACTGCATGCCTGATGGCTACAGGAGCCGTTAGATCAACACCAGCCATAGCCCTTAATGCAATCCTCAGCCTCCCACCTCTAAACCTCCTTATTGAGAAGGAGATGATGGCTGGCATCTATAGGACTAACGCTGGCATAGAACACTGGAAATCCCAGACAATCAGAACACTATATCAAAAAGTGTTTGAATGTCCACTTCTTGCAATGACGACAGACGTCTTGCTTCCAGAAGTTAGCTTCCACAAAAAAGAAAGAATTTCACTGTGGAATTCTCCAAGAGGGAAGACTGGGCGCAAGGCCGACATAGAGATCCCTTAAATGACGGGAGTCTGGTGTGGTTCACCGATGTGGTGTGATGTGGTTCACTGCAAGTTGAATAGGCACCTTCACAACATGAAACTTAAGGACACTGACACATGCAGAGTCTGCGAACAAGAGCGTGAAACACCAATACACCTCTTGTGCTACTGTGAACCGTTGATTTACAAAAGAAACAGACACCTGGGGAAACACATCCTTGACCCAGATGAAATAAAAACAATCCGAACTGGGAACATCCTATCTTTCTTGGTTAGTGGCCAGTTAAGGGAGCTACTGTAGGGCCTTCATAGAACCTACATAGGAGGCTGGTCACAATAGATCTCAATAGGTCGCAGTGATGCACATCAGCCCCGATTTACATGAAATAATAATAGTCGCGATTTTACTAAGATTAAGTACTAGTATCAGAAATACGTATAATACAACGAGAAATCATATTGGGTTTGAAACTCTAATAAAACTTATACAGAAAGAAACTTATACTGATATAAAAAATGTAGACAAAAAACTTATTGTTATAAAAGATGATGGTTTTATCAAGGTGAAGACAATACTACAGTACAGCGGAGAAAAGAAAGATTTTATACATCCGATTTTATTACCTGCAAGCCATGAAATAGTACGCAGAATGGTTCAAGAAAAACATAAACAGATGAATCATACTGGTACTCAAACTTTGTTGGCTACGCTAAGAAATTCATACTGGATAACAGGTGTTAGGAAACTAGTGAAAGATGTTGTATCGAAGTGCTTCATTTGCAAAAGGTACAAAGCGAAACACTATGAAGTTCCAGAACCACCGCTGCCTGCGGATCGTATTAGTGCAATGGCCCCCTTTTGAGGTACCTGGTATAGATCTAGCAGGACCATTATTTTTAAAAAGCAATCAAAAATGTTGGATTGTGTTATTCACATGCGCTGTCTATAGGACAGAGTGTACATTTAGAACTTACAGATTCACTTTCTACAAATAGCTTTCTCATGACATTACGAAGATTTATAGCGAGAAGAGGCAGACCTAAAACTATATATACTGATAACGGCACTAACTTTATTGGTGCAGCAGACCTTTTGAATTTTGGCATTGTATGTCAAATCTGTCAACAGTAGAACATTAAAATATATGAAGAAATTAAGTTGCGTAATTTATTAAAGTAAATACCTATTATAAAGAAAGAACCTAATTTATTACAGCCCCCCTCTTTTCATTCATCCTTCAGTAGAATTTTTTCGTACTTCTTGAATAAGTTCTGGCGTGGTCACCTTGATGCTACTGCCCGGCTTAGGGTCGTCTTCAAGTGATTCCCTTCCTTGTTTGAATAAACTGTACTAGTTGTACACCATGGTTTTTTTCTGGGCAAGAGTCGCCGTAAGCCGATGACAACTCAATCAGTATGGTCGGAACTGATTTTCCTTGCTTGGTAAGGATCTTTATTACGGAACGATATTACATTTTTTCCATATTTCACTTTTCACTCCCGATTATGTTGCTTGGATGACGATAGCTCAAAGACTAATTATGTAATAGCAATGAAACTGTTGAATTTAGATTATTTGTGGAAGCTATGGCGAGACGTGATCTTCTAAAATAAACTAATATAGAATGTATAAACTTGTTTTATTACTAGAATAACATTGACAGATTGACAAGTGATTTTGGGGGAAAAAACAGACATTGTATGAAAACTATATAAGGCAAAGGGATTGAGTGTACTCTAATAATTTTTACACTCCTCCTCACGAAAGTCCAAGTGCCTTACGTAGAGATATAAATCTTATCTTCGGTAAAGATGTCAGCTTTCATGTCCTCACCCGGTGTGTATTCTATCTTGATTATTCCTTTTTGAATTATTTCTCGGATATAGTGCACTTTGATGTCAATGTGCTTGGACTTGGAGCTTACTATAGGGTTTGTTGATAGTTTTTGAGCAGCCTGGTTGTCTGTATAAATTGTAATTTGGTTTTGCTTGCTGCCAGTTTCTGAAAAAAGTTTTAATAAATGGATGGCTTCTTTTGCACTCTCTGATATTGCTGTATATTCCGCCTCAGCGGTAGAACGCGCCACAGCATTTTGTTTCTTCGCTGCCCAACTTATGCATCCACCATTCTTCATAAAACATTGCCCACTATAAGACCTTCGGTGTACAGGACGCCCAATCAGCATCTGAAAAACCTTCCAAAATTTTATTTTCTTTATTTGTGAAATTGAGCTGTAGGTCAACTGTTCCTTTTAAATATCTAAGGACTCTTTTAGCTGCTGTCCAGTGTTCCTTTCCATAACAATTGTTAAACTGGCTGAGATAGCTGACAGAAAAACTTATATCTGGCCTAGTAGCAACAGATAAATACATAAGGGCTCCAATTAAATTTCTATAAGGTAAGTTTTCTTCTATAATTTAATTTTTACTCAATTTTAGAGATGTTTCCATTGGTGTTAATGCTGGCTTAGCATCTTGCATGTTATATTTCTTGAGTAAATCATTTATGTATTTCTTCTGACACATAGATATACTTTCATAGATCTTTCATCTGAAAAGAAAAATGCTGAAGAGGAAGAGTTTGTTGTTTGTTCTTTGTCTCCTCATTTTCTTCTGATTCTTTCACATTTCCATTATAATACATTTCATTTATAACTTTTACATCTCTACTAATTATAACTTTTTGAAGATGATCTATCCAGATTCTATAACCTTTTGTTATATCAGAGTATCCAAGAAAAATTCCTTCTTTAGCTCTTGGAGAGAATTTTCTTTTGTTTCTCTTCTCTAGTACAAATGCTTTTGAACCAAAACAATGAAAATGTCTAACTGATGGAGTATATCCAACCCATTTTTCAAAAGGTGTTTTTCCATTTGTAGCTTTTGATGGAACTCTGTTAGTTATAATATAATTAGCGGTATTTATAGCTTCAGCCCAGAAAGGTTCAGGTAAGTTGGATTCTATTATCATGCAGCGAGCTTTCTCTAATAATGTTCTGTTTCTTCTTTCAGCAATACCATTGTGCTGCGGTGTATATGGAGCTGAAAGTCTACGCTGAATTCCACATACTTTTAGGTATTTATCAAATTCTTTATTTACATATTCCTTTCCTTGATCTGATTGTAGAATCTTTATTTTTTGATTTGTCATGTTTTCAACTTCCTTTTTATAATCTGTAAATTTTTCTAGTACTTCGCTTTTATTTTTCATGAAATATATTTTTCCATATCGACTGTATTCATCGATGAAAGTTACAAAGTATCGGTGACCTCCATTACTTTCTTGTGGCATAGGACCACAGACATCGGAGTGTACAATATGTAATCTTGTAGGTGCCCTTGTTTCTTCACGTCGTTCACTTGGAAAAGGTTGGCTAATAATTTTTACAGAAACCTCGTATTTATACTAATTATGAGTCACTGAACACGTTAGGACTCTAATGAGCATAATTACTACCCTCCAACCCCGTCATTCCGGGAACATAAAAACGCACAGTCGTATGTAGCTGTTAAAATAGTAATAAAACATACCTCAATAGAGCGCTGTTGGTACAAAACTACCGCCTGTGAACAAAAACAAAAGAAATTATTTAATGATAGTTGTACAGATGCAGTGTTGTAACATCTGCAGAAGTCCAATGTAGGTTCGATCTGTTCTTCCAAACATGTTCAATCTGAGAATTTTGATCTCCAATGATCTCCAAAGGTCTCCAATTACTAATAAAACGGACGCCATGTTTGAAAGCAAAGAACTGGCAATTGATCAGAAAACCAGTTAACTCTATGTAAGAAAAATGAGTACACACAAAATCCCTTAACCTCTTAGATTCCACTCACTTCTTTATGTTCCCCGTGTTTGCACCAATTATAGGCTTAATACATATCTCCTACGGGCGCCTGACAGTTTCAATGTTTTATCGATGAGTTTAAATATAGATTTGTTAACACCAGCCAATTGCGTCAGCCAGGCGTCTTTAGAGTCAAGAATTTTTTAGATAATCATATTTGGATAACATTATTATATCACTGTTGTTTTATCTTAATTATTTTTACCGTTACTACACTACTTGTGCGTCGTGACGTGACCGTAACCACCGCGTTGCGTACACCACAATAAATGTAATTGCGTGTGTAATAATTTACTAGCATTGAGACCACGCACAAATTACGTCACACGTTAAGAGGTTGGGAGGGGCGAAAGCAAACAGATTGCCCGCCTATGGTAAGTGGTTAGTCTTCCACAGTACCTGCCGGTCCTGTGACGAATTCAGCAAATCTGCAACTCCCCCAAAAACCAGTGTACGTCGCCAACACGTGCTATAAGATGCAAAGTCACAGTACCCAGTCATTTCACTGCGTGTCTTTCTCTTCACACCAGAACTCAGCAATGCGAAAACTGCTATTTTGCGGGAGAAATATATAAAACGACCCTGATATAGTGTCTCTTCGGTACATATATTTCGTGACGTCACGTTCAAAAAAATGTTGACACAGCGAACGGTAATGACATTTCCAACCCAAGCGAGAAAAAAGTGATAACCATTCCAAAAATAACAAGTTTTTTTTTCGGTTTTGACCGCATTTTTCAAATTAGGTACATTTCCCACGGGGAAGAAATGTTTTGCAGCGGTTTATTCGCCGTGCATGTCTTCTGCTATTGATATGATCCGCAGAGTGATTTTTTACCGAAGCTCGTCCAATGTTGCAATGGGTTTTGCGTAAACTATCTGTTTGAGACAGCCCCAGTAGAAGATGTCCAGTGGGTTTAGGTCAGGCGAACGGGGTGGCCATAAGAGTATTCAGAACGTTGGATCGGGAGACGTGGTCCATCTTTATTCGGTCATTTCTAAGGCGATGTCGTGCCTGTATTAATGCTGATGGTAAATAATTTGAACATTTACTGTAATATTAATAATATAATAAAAAATTAATTTAAAATTATTTATACCTTTAGTTTTTATTCAAGCAATATTTATCACTAAAAATAGTCCTGTTTTGAGCCCATAGTATAATACATTTAAAATTATCGATTTATGTTTATAATTAGTTGGTATTTTTTTGGGGCTAGTTTCCGTGGAGTATTATACCATTTTAGAATCTTGGTTAGTTGCGTCAACTTTTTAAATAACTAGCCATAGTAGTGTCGATACAATTTTTATACACCACAATGCGTGAAAGTGATCTGAAAGTAAAACTCTTTGAAAATTTTAGTAGGAAAAATTATTTAAATAAATTTTTGTGTAAAAATTATCTGTATTCAGGTATTTTTAAGGGTTTTGGTGGATAACAATGCTACTTTAGTTGCCAATACAATACAAAAATATTTTACAAAAAATTGTAGTGATGGTAGTTAAAAATACCATAAGGGATGTAGATTTTCGATGAATTTCATTTTTATTTTGTAATTTTAAAAAAATGATATTTTTTTTTCTTCTGTATTTTTCGAGTAGCCATGTCAAATCAAATGAAAATCAAAATAATCTTTATTCAAGATAGACCTTATTGATGTCAAAAGGTCAGAAGATACTGAGTAGGTCCACTCTCTGGTGGCCGCTTATCATTGAATTTTGGGACACGTTGTATGTTAAATAGGACAGGACCGAGTCCGGTGGAAGGTAAGACACCATTTAAGGTTTATTATGGGAAGACATTTAATAGTGATTACTTGAAAGGAAGTTTTGGAAGTGAAGTGTGGTTATATATACCGTATGAGATGCGGAAAAAGTTAGATGACAAAAGTAGGTGTGGATTATTGATGGGGTATTCAGAGGAAACTAAGAGCTACAGAGTCTAGAGAGCAAAGAGCTAGAGAGCAAAAGAAAATGTAATGTGTAAAAAAATGTTAGAATATTTTGATTGAGGGGGGTGTTAAGTATGCAATCAAAATCTGTACCTAATCTGTGGTGTAGGTAATTGTATTATTATCTGTGCTCTCTCTGCTTGTTGATCCCGCTGTGTGAGGATGTTAGGAAGAATGCTCTGCTGAATAATTATTATAGAAGTATCAAAAATTATAAGGTTGTGTGAAGTCTATTGTGAAGAGGAGAAATAAAACAAAGCTGATTTATGAAGAGTTGTTTATTTGATTTCATTTATTATACACGTGACCCATTTTAACCGGTATACCCCTAAAATTCCTTGACATAAACAACGCTGATAAATGCAGTCTATAAGATGTTTGTTTCGCTACTGCAGTTAATTTGACAGTTTGGAATCTAAGGTGCAAGTAAATTCTAAAAAGCGAATGGTCTACTTTTCTTTTGCCCTTAAAAAAAAACTTGGTCTATACTTTCTAGTTCTTGAAAAAGAATAATCACATAGACGACATCAATAACTCTTCTGAAGTCTAAAAACACTGTAAAATATTTGAATCCTTTCTCTATAGTCGTCAAGTTTATTACTGCAATTTGTGTTGATAAACCTATTCTGAATCAGTAGTGTAATTTTGATGGAATTTTATATTTATGTAAATAGCTTTATAATATATTGTTGATTACTTTTTCTACAATTTTTTAAGCGCCCGAGTAGTCAACCTACACTAGAATATCACCTAAGAGCACACTCCTGCCTCGACTTGACTCGTGTGGGAAATTGTGACTGTCCTGAACTAGTTCGCTCTAAGATGGTCAAATACCTGGGTCTGATTGTCGACTGTTGCTTAAATGGGTCTCAACAAATTACTAGTCTGGTTGGGCGAATAAGAAAACTTATACCCACTTTTAAGAAATTGAGAGGTTCTGCTGACCTAGATACATTATTATGTGTTTATTATGCACTAGCTCAAAGCATTTTGCAGTACTGTATTATCGTTTGGGGAGGCGTTGGTTCTTCTTTGCTGCTCCCACTTGAGAGAGCTCAGAGGGCTGTTCTAAAAGTCATGCTTGGAAAGCCGCGGCGTTACAGTACGGATGCTTTGTATAATGGGATCTGAGTCTGAGTCTTAAGTGTTCGTAAATTCTTTCTTGTGTCTACTATTCTACGAAAACATAAACTTATAAATTTTAAGCCAATCCGCTACAACAGTCGCATTTGTAAAACTGAACTTTGTAAATCTGTATTGGCTACGCGTCATTTCTATGTTTTGATTAATCGCCTGTACAATTAGAGTAACAAAATTAATAACATTTTTCCTTTGACAATTCATAATTGTGAAATTAAAATACAAAATTGGCTTCGCAATCTAAACTATATTGAAACAGAAGAACTCCTGAAACTCGATGGGTAGTTTGGCGTTTGAGCGCAGTTACATTATAGCCTATATTTTTTGTTTGTTTGATCTATTTTACTTAAGAATTAACATTAATAATTTTGAATATAGAACCATTTATTACTTTTATATATATGTTATGTGTTCTTAGATATAAAAATGTTTACATATGTTTATAGGGGTGGGCGCTGGCGGTTGTAACACAGTTTTCAATATAATAGTATAAATTACGTAATAAGTAGGTATATTAAGTTTAAATCTATGAACATGTATATGTCATAATAACGATTTATTATTTATTCTTATTAATCTTCAAATACAGAGTAATAAGGACATGGGTCTATAATTATTTACTTTCTTTCTGTCCGTCCACTTATAGGCGGGGGTTGTATTAGTACACCCTTTACGGGCGTCAAGAAACTTTCTCTCCTTTTACAGGACACATTACTAAATAACTATATCCAAAAGTTCCTACAATATATCTAATGGGTCCGTTTTAGTAGTACAAAATAAGACCAGTAGCTATCGGTAGTTACGTTCGACCTTTGTACCTCATATATCTTTAGAAGTGAAGAATGTTATTTTGATGATATTTGCAAAGTGGTTTGTTTATACGGTTGATTGCCATTTTTTTACACCGGCAACTCTAAATGATTATATGTGTCAAGGAAACAACTATGTAGGTAGATATATGTATACCTATTTAAAATGATGAAATGTCATGCTAACCATGTCATACTATCGAAATTAAATGGAATCGAAAAGTTATTATAAAAGTATAATATTCAAGAATATGCTATGTTCGCTAGTTCTTACAAAGTGTATTTCACAAGGTTTAAGTGATTCAAAAGTTTAAACACTGTGAATTAAGTAGCAGTTCTAAAGTGCTTATACTTATAAGGAAAGCAATTAACATAAATAAGCAACTTCCCGGAAATCCAGGAGAGTAATGTTTAATCTCCCATCTGAGTCATATACTTACCATTATTTCCATTATCACTGCTCTGATTATAATATGTTGTAATAGGTACTATTGAATGTTCATGAAAAGTGAAACATGGCCAGTAACTATTACATTTTGGCTTGTGTTTCTTTACAAAAACCTTCACACATATATCTATAGCACTTACTAACATGTAAATGTAATTGCAACATTGTGAATCTATAATTTTAATGAAAGTAAATACCTAAGTAGTCAGTATCTAATCCTGCTGCTCTAATATTATCCTCTCCTCCATTCTTGCCCAAGCCATTCTTTTATGGAATGCCCTTACCCAAAACATTAGAAATGCCTCAAGTGAACTGGGCATGAAAAATTACCTACATTGACACATTCATGACCAGTATAGACTGTGTGAAGTGGAGTGGTGTTATCATCTGATTATCTACATGCGAGGTTCCCAAACGTTTTTGTGTCATAGACCCTTTGTAAAGTTTTTCGTAGACCGCTACTTACCTGATATTGAATGCCTACATCCTACAACTTACAAATTTGTATAAACATATAATATGATTAGTACTTGACAAGTGCTTTAATAAATAACATACAAGTCTTTATATTAGAAGATAGGTTAATGTAAGTGAATAAGTACCTACTATCAGTGTATGTTGAGATTCAATATCATGGACCCACAAATTGTTTGCATGTTGTCCTGGAGACCCCTAGGGGATGATATAGACCACTTTGGGAATCACTGATCTAGATATAGTCTGTTAGACTTATCGTAAGAAGTATACCAACCTTAGCAGGTCAATATACATAAGAACTATCATAACTTTTTGTGATATATTGATATACAAGCAGATTGCCCTCCTGGTGTTAAGCGGTTACAGTATCTTTCTTATACACTAAATTTAGTGAGGTATTCAGCAAACCTGCAACTCCCACAAAAAGCACAGTGTAAGTTGCCAACCTATGACATGATGTACAGTCACAGCCTATCATATCCTTCACACTGGAACACAGCAATGGAAACTTGTAGATCCATTTCAATAAAAAAAAAAACATTATAATATATAATAAATAAATTGCCTAGTAGTTTGACAGACTTGACATTTGAATTATTAAAAACTAAATTTACATAATTTTTAATTAATAAATGTGACTGAGTTTCTAAATGATATTTTTTAAAAGTTATTCGACATATGTATGTAAAATCATAATGATAATTTGGATTTATATAAAATAAATCTGGATTGAATATATTTATACTTATTAGAATAAGATTTAACATTGTTATTTTCTATTAATGTAATTAACTTCAATTAATGTAAGACCTTGAACATGTACTTACATTATGTGAAAATAAACAGGTAAGACTGAGGTGACCAAGCAGATGGCCCTGATACAGTCTCAGACAACTGTTGTATAGTCTCAGAGATACAAATTCCGAAAGTGTTCAATTTAATACTAGAAATGAAAATAAACTCACCCTTCCAACATTAAGGCTTCAAAACTAGAGGTTGGTTTCCGAGGAAATGTACAGCTTTTCACAACAGTCATAGTAGCTTATGTATTTTAAAAAATATATTGAAATTAATTAGTGTCTGTGAAGCTCTATGTTGAATAATTGTGATTTACATTCATTAGATTATTTATCTGATAAATGTAATGTCATATTTAACTAAAATAAATCTTTTTTATGCTATTCATTCCTTTATGTCTGATTATTCGAAAGTTTTTTTGCACAACTATAGTATAATTGTGTTTTTAGAACACCAGGCGACATCAACTGATAAAGATTGCTAACCCACAGAGCTGTCTCTCAGCATGGAAGCAAAATAAAACAAACCTTATTGCCATTTAAGGCAGTAAAAAAGTCCAACAGTCAATTATTACTGGAACACGCTGACAGCAAAATGGAAATCCAAGACCATTTTAGACTAACACTGAACTCGAGTGCTATAGCACTAATTCATACTAAATACTTAATTCAATTACAACAAATACTAGCATAGCCTTGCTGTATTGTGTAATATCACCGATGAAATTGATATATTGCTAACCACAAATGTGACCTTACAGATGCAAAACTAATGTCTGATATCAAAAGAAAATCCAGAAAATAAACCCAACAAATAACTTATTTAATATCTTGAGAAAGTCTTGCAAACTATTCACAACATGCAGAAAATAAATATGTGCTAATTGATTAAACCTTGAAGATACAATAAGTTATGTAAATATTTCAAAGTATGCAAGTTAATTAAAAAAATGATGATACAAACAAAAATGTTTCAGGATTGATTTAAAACTAAGAAAAAAAAGTGTGATAATTCATTCAAAGGGATACAAAACACTTTAACAAAATCATTGACAATTTGACCAGTTGGCATAATATTTGTCCAAAACATTAAGCATCAATCAGACAATGTAACAAAGACCAACTACAATTTTTAATTAAAGCAAAAGTGAGAGGTTTATTCTAGAAGTAACCTGTTGGTTGCACCACCACTACAATCTAAGGAATACTTTTGAACAATGTAAGTACTTGCTCCCTTATATAACAAATTCATCAAATATAACATATCTAGTATTTAGGGGATACCTAAATATTTCTTATTTACTAATGCTGTCTTGAATGTTGGCCTAGCTCTAACATTCTTTATTTTTTCTATATAACAATAGCCTATGAGTTCAATAGTAATTACATTTTAATTACATTATTAAGATTGTTCATTAAAACAACTATATGCTTTTAAATAATTCAAATATTAATATTTATTATCACAACTTGACAAAGTATGTACCTACCATAATCACTTACCTATGTCAAAAATTAATGTAGGGCTATTGAAACAGCTATGTACTTAGATATTTGCCTTTGCTTCTATAGTGGCAGTTGCCTTCATATCAACTTTATATTTTGTCAATTATTTCAACACTACATTTTAAGTTAGTTTTGTATAATGTTGAGATTTAATTTATTTTTAAATCTTTTTAGATATAGTTATGTGCAATAAACTTAAGTTCAAGATATGTTATTGAAGATATATTGAGTATTATTATCAACAATGTGTCAATTTATTTATTATAATTATTAATCAAATTAGTTTGATAGCAAGATCAGCATAGACATAGAAAATTACTTTTGATTTTATGTGTAAGCAGAAATCTATACTGAGCTATGTAATTATCATTTAGTTACATCACAGACAATATTGTTAAAGTGCTTATGTTACCATACAAATATTCATTAAAATTAAAACTAATTGTGAATCTTTAGTAGATATATTGATATATTCTTTATTGTAGGTACAATCGGCGACTTCAAAATTAACAATTTCTACATTATTTGTAATTAGAGTTGAGTCGTTTGTGAATGAATGCTTCAATTGGACAAGTCCACTTCGCAATTATATCTCCTTCACTCATTCATTTTGGTCCCAACTAGTTCAGTAGTTCATTAGTTCCCAAAACACTTCTTTCACTGAAGGAGAGTAAAGCGAACGGATAGATTACAAACATAGCGTGCGAGAGCGAGACAGTTGATTGGCTTGGCATCCTGTGGGTCTATTCCACTAACAAAATGAACCGAACCATGCCGCTTATCCAATCCGAACGCTAGAATATCACGTCATCTAACAATCTATGCAATTCTATTGGCTAAAAGTAATCGTTCGGCTGTGATTTGTTTGTGGAATACAGGAACTAGTATCTGTCTTATGGCGCAAACATTATGTTTAGCTTTACTTGAATAATTAGTTGAAGGAATAATTTGTTTTTTTTTTTGCTTAAGTTCTAGTCTGCATGTGCATAATATATACGAGTGTGGCGTATACTAATCTAAATTCGTATGTAATATTTGAAAAATAGTGTTAAACATTTCAATAGTTTTTAGTAACTTTTAATTACTCCTGCATTATGTATCATACATGTGTTTAGTTATGCAGTCAAATTGACATAACGCCTCATACCTACTTAAAAGAACTACGATACAGATGGACTAATTGGACTATACGAATGAAGTGACGTAAATGAAATAAGCGATAAGGTGACTCAAATGGACTACTGAAGTACTGAGCCATGTGAACTAGAAGAACTAAATGAACTAAATCAGTGATATACTTCATCTAGTCCAATTGAAGTAGGTATATCATTCTTTACACTTCAGTGAACTATTTTGCGCACCTCTATTTGTAATACATCAGCATCTGCACAGGACAAGATATGTAGCATCATAGACAACTTTTGCTCTATGGCTATTCATAAACCAAAAACCCTATGACCCTATCACCTTCATAGTAAAACTTTTCTCACCAGATAGGTATATCTAAGTTAACATGCATCAATGGCGATTATGTGGCCTGTGCAGTGGAATGGCGAATTAATATTCTTATGTAATATCTCTTTATACTACGCCAGGACTAGGACTGGCCCCATTAATAAACACAAATAATTATTTATTAAAGCTTTAAATACATAACGTTGTACTAATCATTGCTAAGCTTAAAATATTGTGTATTGCTTGTTTAGATAACCTATAAAATATTTACCTGCGTTTAATGTAAAATGCAAGAGTAATCTAGCAGTGGATGCAACCTATTTACAATAACAATAATCACAAGATTTTCATAATATTTACCTGCCGAGGTTCACCTCGATGAATATCGCGCACATGGAGTTGGAAATAGTCACTTGCACAATCACACTTGAAGAAGTACTGTTCACTAACTTGTACTATCACTTGGGAGCTTAACTTGAATAACCGTCCGTAGCATTTTTGTCACACATTGACCACAGGCGCCCGACACAGAGTGGTACAAAACACTGGGTACATCAGAACGTTGGATCGGCGTAGGTGCCGCACGCGCGCGTCACCGCGCAAGCGATTCTCAGCGGGCGACTGGCGAGGCGACTAGCTGTAGCTGGCGATCCGGCGAGCGGCCTCGGGCGAGCGGGGGGCGGGGGGCGGCGGGCGGCCGGCTCCGCCAATAAATAACGAGTCGAAACCAGGCGCCGCCCCGCCCCTACCCTGTTCCCCTCGGCGCGAGCGGCTAGTTATCTCTGAGCTACGTGCACCGGGTAATTCAATTATTGTTGCTACTACAGCTTATATTGGCGTGGCTTGGCATATTAGTAGGAATTTATCTTTAGGTATATGAACGAATTATGTAAAGGTATTAAAGGTTTGCATGATTGTTTAGCAGTACCTACCAAAGCAAGAGGAAATGTGGGATATACATTAAAGAGGTGTTGCTGTTGTTTGTCATATCAACGTATTGTATACGCTATAAATACTTATTGCTTTAATTAAAACTTACAACAAATACATAATCAATACATAGTATAAAACAAAGTCGCTTTTGCTGTATGTCCGTATGTATGCTTAGACCTTTAAAACTACGCAACGGATTTTGACGCGGTTTTTTAAATAGATAGAGTGATTCTTAAGGAAGGTTTGTATGTATAATAAATGCATAATATAGTAGAGAAACACTGATAAATTTAAAGGTTTCTAATGTGATGTCGTAAATAAGCTCGTTTTTTTGCGCTTATATTGCAAACGCTGGCTGAACCCTACGAGATAGACCAAAATAATGTACTACAGTATTGTACAACTTACAAAAATCCACAAAAAAGTCCGCGATGGTATATGTCTATCTCTTAGGGATAACCCACCATAACCATTTTTTTCACTGCACCCGTGCGAAGCCGGGGCGGGTCGCTAGTATAATATAAATGGGTCAAACACAAGTCGTGTATTAAAAATAACAAGAAGAAAAATGCCCGAAATAAATTAAAATTTCTATTTATTTTTAATTAACTAATAAAAAATAAAAGAAAATAATAATTAAACTACTAGATTGTTTCTCAGAATTATAAGAATTATGGCACATTTTTTTCTTTTAGATGTCTACCGAAACTGTCTACCTACCGGAAGGAATAAAATTAGTGGGACGTATCTTTTTTTTTTAAATAATGCAATAGCGCTTTAGGTATTAAAAGTAACGACGTAGGTACCTACTTATATTTTTATTAGCAATACTGCAAATGAGTACCTACATTTGGAAAATTAAACAAAATGTCATTATTTATAAAGCTTTGCTTATGAACTGGTATTTGCTGCCAATTAACTCCAACAATATTTTTTTTTACGTAGTAACATCAATCGATGCCAGATGGCGCTACCAGTTGAAGAATAGAAATAAAATTGGTTTCTTTCGCCACTAATTGACAAATTAACTTAAAACCTTTAATTTAAAGTTGGTTTTAAAAATGTGAAATGTTCTAATGTTCAATGTTTCAAAGTTTGGTCTAGCATATACCATCTCACATGACACACACTAGACTTTTACCGAGTACTGATATAAAATTAAAAACTTAACATAAGCCGCTCGACGCCAGTAGGCATACTGGCTTCATTGTAAAAGTATCAACCGTATGAAAGTAAACAATGGCTTGAACACGGGCAATAAAGCAATAAAGGGGAGCCGACAGTAAACTTCAAAGCAACCGAGTTATTGATTTGTGACACTATCGGCAGCGGCACCATCTCAGGCGTTGGACTTCAGTTGCTGCCGAACAATTGGCAGTATTTATTGCCCAGTCACTGAATGCGCTAAACTTGCAATAGGCACATCTAGAATACTAGTTGCGGCGATTTTTTTTAAATATGGCGCTTGTCATGCACAATTTAACACCTTAATGTCATGGACCCAAACGTTATTTCGCTACGTACCTACACAAAACATAGCTGCAGGGGTAATTTTATAACTCATGTTGTTAGCAATTTGTTTGCAGTATTAATATTTGTGTGTATGATCCTTTATACTAAAATTCCACGCCATATAAAAGATTTACTTTAATGTATCAGGTCCGTTTTCACCCACAATGACCTACGGACAAATATCGGCCGTGGTCATAAGTGCCCTTCAGTTTGGATGGAAGAGCGACCCCGCCCCCTCAGGGGGGTGAAAAAAATTATAATAATAAGTAATTTTATACGAAGTAAAAAAAAAATACATAGCAATGTTATAATCAGTTATTTTTGCTTATTGTTTTTTACTCTCAATATTTTAACTGTATCCTTCGTTATATTTCATTTATGTGTTAAGATGTAGGTAGTGAGATCGTCTTTGTTAAATAAAACAAAATGTCCCAATAGTTTTGCGGCATGCAAAGCTATTAAGAATACAGAAAGAGTTAACTCTTAGCAATAAAACGACAATAAGAAGTCCAGTAGGTAAACACGTGCTAAGCAATAAATGAACACATTTCTGAGAATTCTATTGTATGAAATATTTACGACTCTGTATCCGTAATGTGTTCAAATGTCAGTGAAATTAATGTCTATCGGTGACTAAATAGTGATGTATTGTTTCGCTGTTGAGAGTGGTTGCTACTCTATAGCGTTTCGATACCAGGATAACGATGTAAACCAAACAAATCTAACAAAGTCTACGTTTTAAAGAGTTTTACATTAAATGTTATTATAGACAAATTGCGTCGTGACCTAGGCCCTTATCCTCTCGGCGACGGAGGTCTATAATCTAAAACAATAGTTAATATTTCAGTTGTTATTTGAATATTATAATAATTCAACTTAATGTGTTATATTTCGTGTACGAAGTTGAATTATAAAGTTGTGTGTATACTTCACTATAAATTGAAATATTTACAAAACGTAAGGTTATTCGCCTTGCTGACTAACGAACCTTGCGGGAATCTTGCCGAGGGACGAATGAAGGTCGACATAAATTAAGCGCATATTTACTGGCTCAGACGCACAAGGTCACCGTAGAGACGTGTAGAGAATGAGAAGCGAGCCGCTGTTGTTTCGCTGGATTGACAGTGTCCGGGTCTTAGCCTTCTTCAACGAGCGAGGTGTGTGTGATTGATTCACGGATGTATGTTGTTGGATGCAAGACTAATGCATTTGGGGAAATCGGAAAATATATGAGTATACCTCGGCTAGGCTATAGCTGAGACACTACCTGCTATGGTACTTCCTTCGAGGCATCGATTATAGCGGTGGTGAAGTGGTTAGTAAGAGAGTCGGTTCTCTCCAGTGTCACGAATACAACAGCTCTATTCAGAGCTGATTCTTATTTCAAATACTGACAAAACTAGTGTGCTGTGAACTTCAAGATGATTGTTGCTACGCTGTGAAAATAATGTGCCTCTGTGCTACGAACAACGTCCCTCCATTGCGACGAATACAACAGCTCTTGTCAGAGCTAATTCTTATTTCAAATACTGATAAAACTTGTGTGCTGTGAACTTTGAGATGATTGTTGCTACGCTGTGAAAATAATGTGCCCCTGTGCCACCAACAACGTCCCTCAATTGCAACGAATACCTACAAAAGCTCTTTTGAGAGCTATTTCTTATTCCAAATACTGACAAAACTAGTGTGCTGTGAACTTCAAGATGATTGTTGCCACGGTGTGACAAAAATGTGCCTCTGTGCTGGAACAACGTCCCTCCATTGCGACGAATACAACAGCTCTTGTCAGAGCTAATTCTTATTTCAAATACTGACAAAACTAGTGTGCTGTGAACTTCAAGATGATTGTTGCTACGCTGTGAAAATAATGCGCCTCTGTGCTACGAACAACGTCCCTCCATTGCGACGAATACAACAGCTCTTGTCAGAGCTAATTCTTATTTCAAATATACTGACAAAACTTGTGTGCTGTGAACTTGAGATGATTGTTGCTACGCTGTGAAAATAATGTGCCCCTGTGCCACCAACAACGTCCCTCATTGCGACGAATACAACAGCTCTTTTGAGAGCTATTTCTTATTCCAAATACTGACAAAACTAGTGTGCTGTGAACTTCAAGATGATTGTTGCCACGGTGTGACAAAAATGTGTCTCTGTGCTACGAACAACGTCCCTCCATTGCGACGAATACAACAGCTCTTCTCAGAGCTAATTCTTATTTCAAATACTGACAAAACTAGTGTGCTGTGAACTTCAAGATGATTGTTGCTACGCTGTGAAAATAATGTGCCTCTGTGCTACGAACAACGTCCCTCCATTGCGACGAATACAACAGCTCTTGTCAGAGCTACTTCTTATTTCAAATACTGATAAAACTTGTGTGCTGTGAACTTTAAGATGATTGTTGTTTCGCTGTGAAAATAATGTGCCCCTGTGCCACCAACAACGTCCCTCAATTGCAACGAATACCTACAACAGCTCTTTTGAGAGCTATTTCTTATTCCAAATACTGACAAAACTAGTGTGCTGTGAACTTCAAGATGATTGTTGCCACGGTGTGACAATAATGTGCCTCTGTGCTACGAACAACGTCCCTCCATTGCGACGAATACAACAGCTCTTGTCAGAGCTAATTCTTATTTCAAATACTGACAAAACTAGTGTGCTGTGAACTTCAAGATGATTGTTGCTACGCTGTGAAAATAATGCGCCTCTGTGCTACAAACAACGTCCCTCCATTGCGACGAATACAACAGCTCTTGTCAGAGCTAATTCTTATTTCAAATACTGATAAAACTTGTGTGCTGTGAACTTTAAGATGATTGTTGTTACGCTGTGAAAATAATGTGCCTCTGTGCTACGAACAACGTCCCTCATTGCAACGAATACCTACAACAGCTCTTTTGAGAGCTATTTCTTATTCCAAATACTGACAAAACTAGTGTGCTGTGAACTTCAAGATGATTGTTGCCACGGTGTGACAAAAATGTGCCTCTGTGCTGCGAACAACGTCCCTCCATTGCGACGAATACAACAGCTCTTGTCAGAGCTAATTCTTATTTCAAATACTGACAAAACTAGTGTGCTGTGAACTTCAAGATGATTGTTGCTACGCTGTGAAAATAATGCGCCTCTGTGCTACAAACAACGTCCCTCCATTGCGACGAATACAACAGCTCTTGTCAGAGCTAATTCTTATTTCAAATACTGATAAAACTTGTATGCTGTGAACTTGAGATGATTGTTGCTACGCTGTGAAAATAATGTGCCCCTGTGCACCAACAACGTCCCTCAATTGCAACGAATACCTACAACAGCTCTTTTGAGAGCTATTTCTTATTCCAAATACTGACAAAACTAGTGTGCTGTGAACTTCAAGATGATTGTTGCCACGGTGTGACAAAAATGTGCCTCTGTGCTGCGAACAACGTCCCTCCATTGCGACGAATACAACAGCTCTTGTCAGAGCTAATTCTTATTTCAAATACTGACAAAACTAGTGTGCTGTGAACTTCAAGATGATTGTTACTACGCTGTGAAAATAATGTGCCTCTTGTGCTACGAACAATGTCCCTCCACTGCGACGAATACAACAGCTCTTGTCAGAGCTACTTCTTATTTCAAATACTGATAAAACTTGTGTGCTGTGAACTTTAAGATGATCGTTGTTACGCTGTGAAAATAATGTGCCTGTTATCGATAGGAAAAAAAGAGAGTGGAACTCTAATGAAATTGATTAGGAAACTATTGAAAATGATATTAAATTGTAAAATATTTAGGAAAATAGAGGAAAACAATAATTACTAGAGAAGGTTCGGTGACAAAGCGATCTATTTGACAAATTAACAAAACAAGAGAAGTAAAAAAACATAGAGCTAATAAAATACAATTATAAAACATAGAGCTAATAAAATACGAAAGATGTATCAGTAACATCCTCCCCTTTTCAAAGAAGAGGCACCAATTTTTTGAGTGGCCGCTTAAGTTGACCGACTGCTGTATCCACATCGGCGACTCTGGCTACGCCATCTCTGCCGAGATAAATTTTGGCGATTCTGCCTTTAGGCCACACACTGCGAGGAAGATTGCCATCAACAATTAGCACCATGTCTCCCACTGCAATACTCGGCTGTTGACCTGTGCCTCTTGAACGGTTAAGTAGTGGCAGGTATTCCAAAATCCAACGCTTCCAGAACTGATCTGCCATAGTCGCTGCCTTCTTCCAGCAAAGTCTGCCACAAAGGTCGCGATCGTCTAGGTTGGATGGAATGTTGCGTCCAGAAGACGTTCCGATCAAAAAATGCGAAGGTGTCAGTGCTTCAGGGTGACATGGATCCGGAGAAACGTGGGTGAGTGGTCTGCTATTTACGATCGCTTCTGCCTCATACAAAAGAGTTATTAAGACCTCGTCTTTCGGAGCTTTTTCCTTAAGTGTGGCTTTCAGAGCTACCTTGACACTCCGAACCAAGCGCTCCCAGGCTCCACCCATAAAGGGAGCTGCAGGTGGGATGAATCTCCATTGAATCATTTCGTTTGCTGCGAATGTTGTCAACTGCTCGCCGTACAATTTCTTGAGCTCTCGATTCAGTCCAACAAAAGCCGTCCCGTTATCAGAATAAATTTGCCGGGGATATCCGTGTCGTGCGATGAACCGTCTCAAACTCATCATGGCCGCGTCGGTGGAAAGGCTGAAGACGACTTCCAGATGAACAGCCCTCGTGACTAGGCAGGTGTAAAGGGCGATGTAACGTTTCTCTCGCCTGCGGCCAACGGTGACTTGAACAGGGCCAAAATAGTCGAGCCCGGTATAAGAGAAGGGTCTCTCGCCATGTGCCAGTCGTGCAGGTGGAAGCTGTCCTACGGGAGGATTGTACGGCGTGGCCTTACGCTGTCTGCAAATTAAACAGCTACTAGCAACTGATCTTACTGTGCTCCTGAGATTTATAATCCAGTAGGCCTGACGTATCTCATTAACGACAGTCTCTGTATTAGCGTGCGCAGCTTTCTGGTGGAATCGAAGTACAAGTAAGCGAACTGCGGGATGCTTTCCGTCCAATATGATCGGAGTCTTTGTTGGACTGCTAACCTCTGCGGCCGCACTGATGCGTCCTGATATTCGGAGTAGGTTGTCTTCGCTGATAGTGGGAGACAGGTTTAATAATCGGCTGTTCCGGGGCAGTGGTCTAGCTCTTTTTAGGCAGTCGATCTCTACTTTGAAACAATCTATCTGACTTTGCCATAGCACATGGCTCTCAGCAGTTTGTAAGTCAGAGGCTGTCAAGTCAATAGGGGTGAGAGATTTTGTGCTAACTTCTCTACGAAAAATACTAAGCATTTTACGACAAAACAAATGAGCTAAAGCAGTCGCACGGATGAGACATAACCATCTACTTATTCGAATAGGACTAGCAGCAACAGGAACTAATAAAAACTGAGATGGCTCCTCATTAATTGCATGACACAAAACTCTATACTTTGGCTTCAACTCGGCCTTACCAGAGGTAGGTATATTAATGACAGGTTCAGTTGGCCACTGATCCAGGTTATACAGAAAAGAAGGACCGGAAAACCAGCGTGACTCACTATGCAACGACTCTTTATTGAGCCGTGTAGCATCATCTGCAACGTTCATATCCGAGGGCACCCAGCGCCATTCATTAACATTTGATAACTCCAAAATTTCGCCCAAGCGGTTAGCAACAAATGGTTTGAAACTACGTGCGTCATTTCGGAGCCATCCTATGACATTCATTGAATCACACCAGAATAGCCTTTTGAAATGTTTTATCTTGTGAGCGTTGCAGATTGTGTCAGCCAGCCGAGCAGCTACCAAAGCACCCTGTAATTCTAAACGTGGAATGGATGCAGGCTTAAGTGGGGCTACTCTAACTTTACTTCCAATCAACACAACTTTTACTGTGCCGTCTGTATAACGTAAGCGCCAATAAGCTACAGATGCATAGGCAGCTTCACTAGCATCACAAAAAATGTGAAGTTGCCTTTCGGAAACGGCCACCTCACTCAGATAGTATCGCCGCGGAACTCTTAAATGCGTAATAGAATCTACACAAATAGCGTGCCAAGCTTTCCAAGCCTCAATGTCGCACTGAGTGAGTTGATCATTCCAGTCAATTGTTTTTCGCCAAACGTTCTGAAATAAAATTCTCGCAGTCACAACGAGAGGTGAAAGAAAACCTAATGGGTCATAAATCGACATCATGAGAGAAAGAGCTTCACGTTTGGTGAATTTATTAGTAACTAACCTATCTACAAAACTACTATAATTAAAACTAAGACAATCTTCATGTGGCTGCCAAACTAAACCTAAAGTTCTAACGGACTTAGCTACCTTACATAAATCTACGTCTAAACTAACTAAAGAAGCATCATGTAACAGCTTCTTGGGTAACAGAGAAAGAGCTTTTGGGTCATTTGATACCCAAGACCTCATCTCGTAACCAGCGTTTTTATGAATAGCTACTATATCTACAGCGAGCTGAGCCGCATCAGCTGGTGACGATGTGGATGCGATGAAATCGTCCATATAATGATCATTAATGATCGCATCCACAGCATCAGGGTACTGATCTTCAAACTCAAGAGCGTTTTTGTTTTTAATAAATTGAGCTGTAAACGGACTTGAAGCCGCGCCAAATATCATAGAAGACATTCTATAAATTTGAATCGGCTCCTTCGGAGAGTCCCGCCAAATGAAACGTTGAGCATCTCTATCCGCTTCTCTTATTTTTACTTGCGGGAACATCTCTCGTATGTCCGCAGAGAGTCCGACTTTACCTTCTCGAAATCTATATAAAATATCCAAAATTGAATTTAATAGATCTGGCCCAGTTAAAAGCAATGTGTTCAAGCTAACACCCTGAGACTTCGCTGCCGCATCGTGTACTATACGAAGTTTGTTAGGCTTATTAGGGTTGGTGACGCCAAAATGAGGCAAATACCAAGACCTAGAAATATTTGAATTAAAGTCAACAGGACCTTCTGCGTAATTTTTCTCTAACATCAATTGAATATTCGATTTATAGAGCTTTGCATAATCGGAATCTTTAGACATCTTTCGTTCTAAGCTCAAAAACCTCGATAAAGCGAGATTATAGCTATCTGGGAAATCAAAATTGGCGTCTTTCCAAGGAAGGCCTACTTCGTACCTACCATCAGATAATTTCCTAGTAGTTTCCTCTAAAATTTTAACCGCTTTCGAATCATTTTTACTCAAACAATCTTTCTTGCTAATACCTAAAGAATCTAATTTATAATAGTTTTGAATCATAAAATCTAAGGTATTATAATCTAACATAGCGGAATTACTTACAGAAGTATCTATATAATTAATAATATTTATAGGTGTGGTCCTACTGGACTCAAAACCGAATAAAACCCACCCCAAATTTGTATTAATTGCAACTGGCTGCGACCTAGAGCCCTTCCGAGTTGACTTAGATAATGTTAAATGCCAGTTATCAATTCCAATTATGAGCTTTGGCTCTCCGTGTTCATAGCATAAAACATCACAAATATCAGACAAATGTTTGAATTTTTTTATGTTGTCAACCCTAACAGACTGTTTTGACAACCCTAGGTTCTTGATAGCCCTGGCTTTTTGAATTTTAAACGTTTTAGCGCAATGACGGCCTTTTATGTTGAAATCAACATATTCTACGGAAACTTTTTTCTGTAAACCATTTACGCAATCTAAATGGACTTCAGACTCGGGCCCTGATGCCCCTATCATTTTACATATGTCTGAGTCGATAAAGGTTGCCGTTGAGCCATCGTCTAAAAGAGCGTATGTATCTATGCTTCCGAGTGGCCCAGAAAGCGTGACAGCAACTATTTTCAAATATGGTCTATAACTGTGTGAATCACTCTTTGAAATGTGTGTATGTGCTACCAGATCATTACACTGAGGTTCGTAAGAATTTTGCGCGTTTTGATCAGATGAATCCATGTTGTCACTGCGGTCCGAACTGACGTCACTATGGACTACCGCATGAGCCACCAAAAAGTTTGAATCATGTAAAAGCTTGTGATGTCTCACCTTACAGGTTGCAACATTGCAAATCTCTTTTGAAGACTTGCAATATTTGTAACTGTGGGAACCTTTCTTCAAACATTTATGACAAACTTTGTTTGCTTTAACAAATTCCCATCTGTCAGAAATTGACATTGACAAAAAGTTTTCACATTTATTTAAATTATGCGTATGTTTACACAAAATACAACTTTTAGTTTCAGAAATATTATTATCAATTTTAGTTAATGAATTTTTAGAATTATTTTTTGGTAAATTTTGTACAGTTTCTGAATATGTCACAGTATGTAATTTTTCAAATTTTTTGTTCATACTCGATGTATCAGTGATAAGGCCAAACTTCAAATGCAATTCCACCTCTCGGGATAAAAATTGGGATAGCAGTTCAAGTTTGGACTTACCTTGATTTGTTAAGTTCGCATGAGCAAAGTCGGCCCACCGGCTTCGAAGTAACGGAGTCAGCTTGCTAATAATATTTTGAAAAATTTCTGGTGATTCTAAGTAGCATCTTTGATTCAGTAGTTTAATAACCTCAATACAGTTACGGATCCTACAAGCAAATTTATTAAGGTCCACAGATTCAGAACACAACTTAGGTAGTGACTTTAGTGTAGATATTTCTTGCAAAACTATTAGTTCGCTCCTACCAAATCTTAACTCTAAGGCGTTCATCACTTCTATAGGCTCGCTAGCTGAGACAAGCAGTACCGAAACCGCTTCACGTGCTGCTCCTCGAAGGCTCAAACCAATGCGTGCGAGGTTCTCAGACGGAGAAAAAGCTGTCATAGTGTCAAGAAAAACACGCTTAAAAGCCAACCACTCTAAAGGGCCATCGAAGACAGGCAGTCTACTATCACTAACCCTAGGCCGCGGATTGCTGCCGCTAGCTAAAGATGTAATAGCTTGTGCTAATAAAGATATGTCTGTGGCACGTTTTGTCTCTTCATTCTTATTTTGTAGTAAACTACCAGTACTAGTAGGCAAGGAATGTTAGCTGTGGTGGTGGATGGTAACGGCTTCTGAAAGCTTCCGCCACCGCAATTATTTAAATATTGGCTACATTCACCTTCCCGACGTTTATTACAAGCATCAGAACTCATCATCGGTTCCAACGTAACGTCGTTGACTTGGTGAGAACTACTAATATTATTATCAACTGTTGCTAACCAGTTCTGAATTGAAGAGCGCGATCGAGAGCTTCCGCTCCTGCCACTTCCTGCTTCCAAAGCTGCAATCTGAGCCTCCAGTTCCAACTTCGCAGCTGTGCATTCTGCTGTCGCTGTCGCCGCCGCCGCTTCAGCAGCTGCTACTTTTCGAATATGCGCTGCTTGCAGAGCGAGCTTTTGGGCTCGAATTGTTGCGGACGAACGAGATGACCTGGAACTTTCAGATTGATGAGACGCAGCCGTATTGGAAGAGATGACCTTGGACATGCTTGTCAGCGGGTCATCCGCTTTGTCACTGCTTTGTAAATGACCTTCTCTTATTTTCCTCTGACTACGGGTTTCCATAATTGAAAAATAAAATTGCGAAAAAATTATATATGAGAAAAGAAAAATTTAGGTTTGTTCTGAATAAAAGCGGAGAAGGACCAAAATGTTATCGATAGGAAAAAGAGAGAGTGGAACTGTAATGAAATTGATTAGGAAACTATTGAAAATGATATTAAATTGTAAAATATTTAGGAAAATAGAGGAAAACAATAATGACTAGAGAAGGTTCGGTGACAAAGCGATCTATTTGACAAATTAACAAAACAAGAGAAGTAAAAAAACATAGAGCTAATAAAATACAATTATAAAACATAGAGCTAATAAAATACGAAAGATGTATCAGTAACAGTGCCCCTGTGCCACCAACAACATCCCTCAATTGCAACGAATACCTACAACAGCTCTTTTGAGAGCTACTTCTTATTCCAATACTGACAAAACTAGTGTGCTGTGAACTTCAAGATGATTGTTGCCGCGGTGTGACAATAATGTGCCTCTGTGCTACGAACAACGTCCCTCGATTGCGACGAATACAACAGCTCTTGTCAGAGCTAATTCTTATTTCAAATACTGACAAAACTAGTGTGCTGTGAACTTCAAGATGATTGTTGCTACGCTGTGAAAATAATGTCTAAGATGGTCAAATACCTGGGTCTGATTGTCGACTGTTGCTTAAATGGGTCTCAACAAATTACTAGTCTGGTTGGGCGAATAAGAAAACTTATACCCACTTTTAAGAAATTGAGAGGTTCTGCTGACCTAGATACATTATTATGTGTTTATTATGCACTAGCTCAAAGCATTTTGCAGTACTGTATTATCGTTTGGGGAGGCGTTGGTTCTTCTTTGCTGCTCCTACTTGAGAGAGCTCAGAGGGCTGTTCTAAAAGTCATGCTTGGAAATCCGCGGCGTTACAGTACGGATGCTTTGTATAATGAGATCTGAGTCTGAGTCTTACCTAAGTGTTCGTAAATTCTTTCTTGTGTCTACTATTCTACGAAAACATAAACTTATCAATTTTAAGCCAATCCGCTACAACAGTCGCATTTGTAAAACTGAACTTTGTAAATCTGTATTGGCTAAGCGTAATATCTATGTTTTGATTAATCGCCTATACAATTAGAGTAACAAAATTAATAACATTTTTCCTTTGACAATTCATAATTGTAAAATTAAAATACAAAATTGGCTTCGCAATCTTAACTATATTGAAACAGAAGAACTCCTGAAACTCGATAGTAGTTTGGCGTTTGAGCGCAGTTACATTATAGCCTATATTTTTTATTTGTTTGATCTATTTTACTTAAGAATTAACATTAATAATTTTGAACCATTTATTACTTTTATATATATGTTATGTGTTCTTAGATATAAAAATGTTTACATATGTTTATAGGGGTGGGCGCTGGCGGTTGTAACACAGTTTTCAATATAATAGTATAAATTACGTAATAAGTATATTAAGTTTAAATCTATGAACATGTACGGTCGGGGTTTAAAAATGTTTACCAGTTTTCAAACTTAATTCGTTGTCACAATGATGATCGTGTTTCGTGATGATGATGAATTCGTGATCACGTAATTATTACCTTTCACAATTCCGAAGTTTCGATTATAACATGTATCCAACATGTATCTAAAACTCATTTCTTATTTTAAAATGATTACTATTTGACACAAGTGACACATAAAAAACTCTGTCAAAATAGAAAGTTTGAAACACAAACTATAAAGTCACTACGTTTTTTTTTTGTTTGACAATAGGCGTAAAATAAATAAAATGGCAAGTTTAACCGTGCAACAAAGGGCTGAAATAATATTGCTGCATGAAGATGGCTTGAGCATCAGTGCCATCTCAAGAGAACTTAATATATCTCGATTTACTGTGAGGTTCTGGATTCGGCGTCATGGCGAAGAAGGCCAAATAAGTGATCACCGGAACAACTCGGGACGACGGCCGATATTAACTGCTGCACAAATTACCAGTATGGTGCGACATTATGAAGAGCATGGTTTTACACCTACTGGGCATTTCGCAGTAATTTATGAAGTGAGTCAGCGGACAATTCGTCGAGCCTTACATAGTGCTGGGCTACATTACAGACACCATGCCGTGAAAGTAGAGCTTACCCTCGCCACAAAACGGCAAGGCTTAGTTTTGCACGACAATATATCAATTTTGATTGGTCCAATGTCATATTTACAGATGAAAAAACCTTTAAATCTAGCCAAATCGGAAGATTAACTTTATGGCGGTATAATCACACAAGATACGATGAAGCTCATATCGTTCCTCAAAATGAATCTGGTCGCATCACCGCTAATATATGGGGATGGATGAGCCATGACGGCGTTGGAGAATTAACGTCATTAGAAAATAGAGCAACAGCTATTAATTATGTGTCCCTATTAGAAGACGTTATGCTACCTACTGTGCGCATCGTGTATCCTGCAGCAGATGTCCCACAAATTCACTATGTCCAGGATAATGCACCAGTTCACACTGCCCAAGCAACTATGGCATGGTTCAACCAGCATCGTGACATCCATCTTATTCCATGGCCTGCTAGATCAGCCGATTTGAACCCAATAGAGAATTTGTGGGGCATAATGGTCCAACGCTGGGATTGTCGTAGTGAAAGGGACCCTCAAGTTCTTAGATCTCACTGTGCTCAAGTATGGGATGACATCAGGGGTACTGATTTATGCGCGCGCCTTGTTGCATCTATGCAAGATAGATTACGTGCCGTTATAGCGGCTGATGGAGGCTACACTCGTTATTAGACATATTATATTTTTGATACCTTTTTTATTTTCCATAAAGATTTCCTACTTCTCATTTATTTAATTTTTTTATCTTATCAATTTTTATCTAATCTATTTTATAATATTACTAGCTTTCCGCCCGCGGCTTCGCCCGCGTTATATTCGATTTTCCCACAGGAAAGAGATGTTTTCCATCAGTAAAATTATCTAATTTACCCCCCCATACCTAATGGGAATGGGTCACCAGAAATGGGTCGGTTGTTGCTATCGCGTTTTCCCACGGGAAAAGGTATCTTACCGCGGTAAAAAGTATCCTATGTCCGTTCCCGGGGTCCAAACTATATGTGTTTACCAAATTTCATCAAAATCGGTTCAGTAGTTTTGGCGTGAAAGCGGAACAGATCAGACAGACAGAGTTACTTTCGCATATATATAAAATTAGTATGGATTTTTTCTTCTTATTTATTATTAGAGTATAAATACTGTATTGTATTATCTATGGTAGAATTTTTGTTTGTCTACGAAACGCTGCCTCATCTCTCTCTCTGGTCTACGCTGCGTAACAGGAAATGTGTGTTAACAGGAATAAAATAAAGCAATTAATAAAATCAAGGCATTTTAATGAACATCCACCGTATCTTAATAGGTTATGGGCCCAGTAGGACGGGAAAGTAATTGGATGTTCAGAATTAAGCCAGATTGGCACAGATTGATAGAAAGTTAAAAAGTGCGTTTACGGTCACATGGTAAGACTATGGCTTCTTCAACTTTGCAGTTGCCGCAATTCACAGGCGATAACTATAGCTCGTGGCTATTTAGGATTGGTATAATCCTAGAGGAAAAACAATGTAAAGAAGTAAGCGAAAATGTAGACATTGAAAAAGCCAGTGACGCCGATAAAAGAGATCTCAGAAATAGGGACGCGAGAGCCCGCAGCATTATAGTACAGAGTTTATCAGACAAGTATCTAGAATACGTAAGAGACTGTAAAACGTCATATCAAATGTTAAATAATCTCAAAAATGTATTTGAGCGTAAAAGTGCTATAAGTTTATTATATCTAAAAAAGAAACTTCTAAGTTTAAAATGTTCAGAAACAGATGAGCTAAGTGAACACTTTCGCCAATTCGATAAAATATTAAGGGAAATAGAAGAGACTGGAAGCAAAGTAACGGATCAAGATAAAGTCTGTCACCTATTATTAACGTTACCAAGCTCATACGACCCGATCATAACAGCTCTAGAGTCCACTAACATGGAATTGACACTGGACTTCACGAAAAATAAATTGTTAGATGCTGAACTTAAACTAAAGAATACACAACAGACAAGCACTAAAAATAGAGAAGAATACAGTTTCAATTTTGATATGACAACTATAAAATGTTATAAATGTTCAAAGAAAGGTCATTTCGCAAAAGATTGCTACAGTAAAGTACAAAGAGGCAGAGGAAATTATATGAGAGGAAACAGAAGTAGAGGTGCAAGACCAAGAGCAAATCTGATGCAAGAAGAAAAGTCTGAAGAAAAGAAGAAAGTTTCATTTATTGCAGATGAGGCATATTCATCACATGAGTCATGCAGTACTGAAAAAGAAAATGATATCACTTTTGTTATAGATTCAGGTGCTACACATAATATGATAAATAGTAAATATGAAAAATACATGATAGATATAATAGAAATACCAGAATTAAAAGTGATAGTAGCGAACAAACAAGTAATAAACATAAAAAAGAAAGGAACATTAGAAGTAAAAACGCAAAATGGCATAATACTAAGTATAGAAGCACTTATAGTTAAAGAATTGTCTCATAATTTATTGTCTGTAAAAAGAATAAATAAACAAGGATATAAAGTAATATTTCAAAATAACAGAGCAATAATAAGTAATAATTCTACAACACTATTCGGAAATTCATATAACACAGGATTATTTGTCATAAAGTTTTATATAAATGAACATGAAAAAGCAATGATATTGAAGAAATTAGACAAAGGTATTTTGTGGCATAAAAGATTAAATCATCTGAATCATCAAGGGTTAAAACTACTTGGATTACCAACCTCACCAAAAATATGCAATGCATGTATGGAAGGTAAATCAACCAGAGTGCCATTCAAACCAGTTATGCATTCTAAGAGTAAGAGAATAGGAGAACAGATATATGTTGATATAGGAGGCCCAATAAGTCCCAGTACTAAATTAGAAGAAAGATATTATTTACTAATTATTGATGATTACTCACATTTTACAGAAACATATTTATTAAAGAATAAAAGTCAAGCTAAATATTATATAATAGAATATATCAACAGAATGAATAATAATGGAAACCGAGTATCAAGGATAAGATCAGACCAAGGGACAGAATTTCTAAATGAAAAATTAAAAAAGTTTTATCATCAACATGGTATCAAACAGGAAACAACTTGTACATATACTCCTCAACAAAATTCAGTCTGTGAGAGAATGAATAGAACATTAATGGATAAAGTGAGAACAATGTTAACAGAAACAAACATACCAAAATATATGTGGGGTGAAGCTTTAAGATGTGCAACATACACAGTAAACAGATCTCCTACAAAAGCATTGAATTATGATGTACCAGCACATAATTTTTATGGAAGAGTTTCCTATGATAATCTTCGTGTATTTGGCTGTAAAGCATGGACTACTATATTACCAAGAGTAAATAAACTTGATAAAAGAGGGAAAACTGTAAGATTTGTGGGATATTCAGGAAATGGATACCGCTTATGGGATCCAATAACAGGTGAAATAATCATATCTCGTGATGTTCGTTTTAATGAAGAAGACTTTGTGTATGATGTTCAGGAAAATATGAGTAATAGAGAATACAATATTCTACAAGAAAATATAGAACAGAAAGAGATAGAAGATAATCAAGAAGATATAGAAACAGAGCAAATGTGTAATAAAAATGAAGATATACATCAAAGTGTGCGTACTAAAATCTTACCAAAGAAGTTCACTGATTATGAAATGTTCATGGCATATGCATTAATAGGAAGTGATGATCCAAAAACTTATAGTGAAGCAATAAAAAGTGAATCTTGGAGAGAAGCCATAAGTAAAGAAATAAATTCATTACAAGAATTAGAAGTTTGGGAAGAGAGTGACTTACCAAAAGGACACAAAGCAATTGACACTAAGTGGATCTTTAGAACTAAACAGGATGGAAGCAATAAAGCGAGACTTGTAGCTCGAGGTTTTCAGCAAGATATAGATCCAATGAATAATAACAATATATATGCACCAGTTGCAAAAATGTCTACAATAAGACTAGGTTTGTCACATGCTGTAGTACAAGATTGGGAAGTTAGACAACTAGATATTCCCTCAGCATTCTTAAATGGAAATTTAGAGTCAGTAACATACATAAATATTCCTGAAGGAGTCAAAGTAAAAGGCACAACAAAAGTTCTAAAATTAAGAAAAGCATTATATGGTTTAAGAGAGTCACCGCGATGCTGGAATGATAAATTCAATAAATTTTGTGAAAATATTAACTTAAAGAGATCAAGCTATGATGTGTGTCTATACAAAGGAATAAATATATGGCTCATATTATTTGTGGACGATATAATTTTGATGGGACAAAAAGTTACTGTAGAATATACTGTCAAGGCATTAGTAAAGGAATTTAATGCAAAGGATCTTGGTGAAATAACAAACTATTTGGGAATAGACATAACAAGAAATGAAAACACAATAAAATTATCTCAAGAAAAATTATTATTATATGATGGAGTGCAAACAAATTAATGAAAATGTACCATATAGAGAATTAGTTGGTTGTTTAACCTACCTCAGTATGGTTACAAGGCCAGACATATGTTATTCAACATCACTATTAAGCAGATATTTAGATAAACCAACACAAGAGTTATGGACTGCTGGAAAAAGAGTATTAAGATATCTCAGGAAAACATCAGATGCAGCACTAATCTATACAAAAGATTCTTCTAATAATATTTCAGGTTTTTCAGATAGTGATTGGGCTAGCGACAAGTGTGATCGCAAAAGTGTCAGTGGTATGGCACTGTACCATGGCAATAATCTAATATCATGGCATTCAAGGAAGCAGCAGGTGGTGCATTATCAACTGCTGAGGCAGAATACATTGCAGCAGCAATGTGTGTTACTGAATTATTGTATGTGAAAGGATTAAATGAAGATTTTAACAGTGAAAAGTTCAGTGTTGTGATGTATTGTGACAATATGAGTGCTATAAAAATGATAAATAACTATGAGAACACTAAAAGGTCAAAACACATAGACATTAAGGTTCATTTTATCAAAGATATAGTGGTAAATAAAAAGTTATTATGTGTTAACTTTGTAGAAACAAGTGAGAACATTGCTGATTGTTTTACAAAGGCATTATGCAGCCCGAAGTTTAATTATTTTAAAGATAAGTTACTTTTTGGTTTAAAATAAAAGTTGATGCTTTGTTTAAAGTGATAGTTTGTGGTAAAACCTGGTTAGAGTAATGTTTTGTATTGTGAAATTTTAAGGTTAGTAAAAATGTAAATTTTGACAGATGACTCACTTTGAAAGATGTCAATTGTGACACATGACATATTTTTTTTTTATCGACAGTTGCAAAATTGTAATGTTAAGTAATAGGGTTGCCATATATTGTGTAATAAGCAATTTTTATTTTTACACTAAAAATTGAGGGGCGGTATTAGAGTATAAATACTGTATTGTATTATCTATGGTAGAATTTTTGTTTGTCTACGAAACGCTGCCTCATCTCTCTCTCTGGTCTACGCTGCGTAACAGGAAATGTGTGTTAACAGGAATAAAATAAAGCAATTAATAAAATCAAGGCATTTTAATGAACATCCACCGTATCTTAATATTTATATTATTTTTAGTAACAAATTCAATTATATTTTCTTATTACTCTCCTTTGTTTCCGTGCATTATATAAAACCTCTTGAGTGGCGAATAAGGTTTGCTCTAAACTTTGACAGGTTGTTACTCCTACTCTTTATTCTCAGCTTTTCTCAGAGTATAATCAAAATACGTAGTATCATTATAGTAAGTCTATGAAATCAAATCAAATACAAGTATCTCGACTTGTGTCATATAATTGTCTGTACAATTATGAACCTTAAGGCGGTAAACATTTTCAGACCCCGACTGTATATGTCATAATAACGATTTATTATTTATTCTTATTAATCTTCAAATACAGAGTAATAAGGACATGGGTCTATAATTATTTACTTTCTTTCTGTCCGTCCACTTATAGGCGGGGGTTGTATTAGTACACCCTTTACGGGCGTCAAGAAACTTTCTCTCCTTTTACAGGACACATTACTAAATAACTATATCCAAAAGTTCCTACAATATATCTAATGGGTCCGTTTTAGTAGTACAAAATAAGACCAGTAGCTATCGGTAGTTACGTTCGACCTTTGTACCTCATATATCTTTAGAAGTGAAGAATGTTATTTTGATGATATTTGCAAAGTGGTTTGTTTATACGGTTGATTGCCATTTTTTTACACCGGCAACTCTAAATGATTATATGTGTCAAGGAAACAACTATGTAGGTAGATATATGTATACCTATTTAAAATGATGAAATGTCATGCTAACCATGTCATACTATCGAAATTAAATGGAATCGAAAAGTTATTATAAAAGTATAATATTCAAGAATATGCTATGTTCGCTAGTTCTTACAAAGTGTATTTCACAAGGTTTAAGTGATTCAAAAGTTTAAACACTGTGAATTAAGTAGCAGTTCTAAAGTGCTTATACTTATAAGGAAAGCAATTAACATAAATAAGCAACTTCCCGGAAATCCAGGAGAGTAATGTTTAATCTCCCATCTGAGTCATATACTTACCATTATTTCCATTATTACTGCTCTGATTATAATATGTTGTAATACTATTGAATGTTCATGAAAAGTGAAACATGGCCAGTAACTATTACATTTTGGCTTGTGTTTCTTTACAAAAACCTTCACACATATATCTATAGCACTTACTAACATGTAAATGTAATTGCAACATTGTGAATCTATAATTTTAATGAAAGTAAATACCTAAGTAGTCAGTATCTAATCCTGCTGATCTAATATTATCCTCTCCTCCTTTCTTGCCCAAGCCATTCTTTTATGGAATGCCCTTACCCAAAACATTAGAAATGCCTCAAGTGAACTGGGCATGAAAAATTACCTACATTGACACATTCATGACCAGTATAGACTGTGTGAAGTGGAGTGGTGTTATCATCTGATTATCTCGAGGTTCCCAAACGTTTTTGTGTCATAGACCCTTTGTAAAGTTTTTCGTAGACCGCTACTTACCTGATATTGAATGCCTACATCCTACAACTTACAAATTTGTATAAACATATAATATGATTAGTACTTGACAGGTGCTTTAATAAATAACATAGAAGTCTTTATATTAGAAGATAGTTTAATGTAAGTGAATAAGTACCTACTATCAGTGTATGTTGAGATTCAATATCGTGGACCCACAAATTGTTGACATAGACCCTTTGCATGTTGTCCTGGAGACCCCTAGGGGATGATATAGACCACTTTGGGAATCACTGATCTAGATATAGTCTGTTAGACTTATGTTAAGCGGTTACAGTATCTTATACACTAGATTTAGTGAGGTATTCAGCAAACCTGCATCTCCCACAAAAAGCACAGTGTAAGTTGCCAACCTATGACATGATGTACAGTCACAGCCTATCATATCCTTCACACTGGAACACAGCAATGGAAACTTGTAGATCCATTTCAATAAAAAAAAAACATTATAATATATAATAGATAAATTGCCTAGTAGTTTGACAGACTTGACATTTGAATTATTAAAAACTAAATTTACATAATTTTTAATTAATAAATGTGACTGAGTTTCTAAATGATATTTTTTAAAAGTTATTCGACATATGTATGTAAAATCATAATGATAATTTGGATTTATATAAAATAAATCTGGATTGAATATATTTATACTTATTAGAATAAGATTTAACATTGTTATTTTCTATTAATGTAATTAACTTCAATTAATGTAAGACCTTGAACATGTACTTACATTATGTGAAAATAAACAGGTAAGACTGAGGTGACCAAGCAGATGGCCCTGATACAGTCTCAGACAACTGTTGTATAGTCTCAGAGATACAAATTCCGAAAGTGTTCAATATAAAATACTAGAAATGAAAATAAACTCACCCTTCCAACATAAAGGCTTCAAAACTAGAGGTTGGTTTCCGAGGAAATGTACAGCTTTTCACAACAGTCATAGTAGCTTATGTATTTTAAAAAATATATTGAAATTAATTAGTGTCTGTGAAGCTCTATGTTGAATAATTGTGATTTACATTCATTAGATTATTTATCTGATAAATGTAATGTCATATTTAACTAAAATAAATCTTTTTTATGCTATTCATTCCTTTATGTCTGATTATTCGAAAGTTTTTTTGCACAACTATAGTAGTATAATTGTGTTTTTAGAACACCAGGCGACATCAACTGATAAAGATTGCTAACCCACAGAGCTGTCTCTCAGCATGGAAGCAAAATAAAACAAACCTTATTGCCATTTAAGGCAGTAAAAAAGTCCAACAGTCAATTATTACTGGAACACGCTGACAGCAAAATGGAAATCCAAGACCATTTTAGACTAACACTGAACTCGAGTGCTATAGCACTAATTCATACTAAATACTTAATTCAATTACAACAAATACTAGATAGCCTTGCTGTATTGTGTAATATCACCGATGAAATGGATATATTGCTAACCACAAATGTAACCTTAGAGATGCAAAACTAATGTCTGATATCAAAAGAAAATCCAGAAAATAAACCCAACAAATAACTTATTTAATATCTTGAGGGAGAAAGTCTTGCAAACTATTCACAACTTGCAGAAAATAAATATGTGCTAATTGATTAAACCTTGAAGATACAATAAGTTATGTAAATATTTCAAAGTATGCAAGTTAATTAAAAAAATGATGATACAAACAAAAATGTTTCAGGATTGATTTAAAACTAAGAAAAAAAAGTGTGATAATTCATTCAAAGGGATACAAAACACTTTAACAAAATCATTGACAATTTGACCAGTTGGCATAATATTTGTCCAAAACATTAAGCATCAATCAGACAATGTAACAAAGACCAACTACAATTTTTAATTAAAGCAAAAGTGAGAGGTTTATTCTAGAAGTAACCTGTTGGTTGCACCACCACTACAATCTAAGGAATACTTTTGAACAATGTAAGTACTTGCTCCCTTATATAACAAATTCATCAAATATAACATATCTAGTATTTAGGGGATACCTAAATATTTCTTATTTACTAATGATGTCTTGAATGTTGGCCTAGCTCTAACATTCTTTATTTTTTCTATATAACAATAGCCTATGAGTTCAATAGTAATTACATTTTAATTACATTATTAAGATTGTTCATTAAAACAACTATATGCTTTTAAATAATTCAAATATTAATATTTATTATCACAACTTGACAAAGTATGTACCTACCATAATCACTTACCTATGTCAAAAATTAATGTAGGACTATTGAAACAGTACATATGTACTTAGATATTTGCCTTTGCTTCTATAGTGGCAGTTGCCTTTATATAAACTTTATATTTTGTCAATTATTTCAACACTACATTTTAAGTTAGTTTTGTATAATGTTGAGATTTAATTTATTTTTAAGGTCTTTTTAGATATAGTTATGTGCAATAAACTTAAGTTCAAGATATGTTATTGAAGATATATTGAGTATTATTATCAACAATGTGTCAATTTATTTATTATAATTATTAATCAAATTAGTTTGATAGCAAGATCAGCATAGACATAGAAAATTACTTTTGATTTTATGTGTAAGCAGAAATCTATACTGAGCTATGTAATTATCATTTAGTTACATCACAGACAATATTGTTAAAGTGCTTATGTTACCATACAAATATTCATTAAAATTAAAACTAATTGTGAATCTTTAGTAGATATATTGATATATTCTTTATTGTAGGTACAATCGGCGACTTCAAAATTAACAATTTCTACATTATTTGTAATTAGAGTTGAGTCGTTAGTGAATGAATGCTTCAATTAGACAAGTCCACTTCGCAATTATATCTCCTTCACTCATTCATTTTGGTCCCAACTAGTTCAGTAGTTCATTAGTTCCCAAAACACTTCTTTCACTGAAGGAGAGTAAAGCGAACGGATAGATTACAAACATAGCGTGCGAGAGCGAGACAGTTGATTGGCTTGGCATCCTGTGGGTCTATTCCACTAACAAAATGAACCGAACCATGCCGCTTATCCAATCCAAACGCTAGAATATCACGTCATCTAACAATCTATGAAATTCTATTGGTTAAAAGTAATCGTTCGGCTGTGATTTGTTTGTGGAATACAGGAACTAGTATCCGTCTTATGGCGCAAACATTATGTTTAGCTTTACTTGAATAATTAGTTGAAGGAATAATTTGTTTTTTTTTTGCTTAAGTTCTAGTCTGCATGTGCATAATATATACGAGTGTGGCGTATACTAATCTAAATTCGTATGTAATATCTGAAAAATAGTGTAAACATTTCAATAGTTTTTAGTAACTTTTAATTACTCCTGCATTATGTATCATACATGTGTTTAGTTATGCAGTCAAATTGACATAACGTCTCATACCTACTTAAAAGAACTACGATACAGATGGACTAATTGGACTATACGAATGAAGTGACGTAAATGAAATAAGCGATAAGGTGACTCAAATGGACTACTGAAGTACTGAGCCATGTGAACTAGAAGAAGTAAATGAACTAAATCAGTGATATACTTCATCTAGTCCAATTGAAGTAGGTATATCATTCTTTACACTTCAGTGAACTATTTTGCGCACCTCTATTTGTAATACATCAGCATCTGCACAGGACAAGATATGTAGCATCATAGACAACTTTTGCTCTATGGCTATTCATAAACCAAAAACCCTATGACCCTATCACCTTCATAGTAAAACTTTTCTCACCAGATAGGTATATCTAAGTTAACATGCATCAATGGCGATTATGTGGCCTGTGCAGTGGAATGGCGAATTAATATTCTTATGTAATATCTCTTTATACTACGCCAGGACTAGGACTGGCCCCATTAATAAACACAAATAATTATTTATTAAAGCTTTAAATACATAACGTTGTACTAATCATTGCTAAGCTTAAAATATTGTGTATTGCTTGTTTAGATAACCTATAAAATATTTACCTGCGTTTAATGTAAAATGCAAGAGTAATCTAGCAGTGGATGCAACCTATTTACAATAACAATAATCACAAGATTTTCATAATATTTACCTGCCGAGGTTCACCTCGATGAATATCGCGCACATGGAGTTGGAAATAGTCACTTGCACAATCACACTTGAAGAAGTACTGTTCACTAACTTGTACTATCACTTGGGAGCTTAACTTGAATAACCGTCCGTAGCATTTTTGTCACACATTGACCACAGGCGCCCGACACAGAGTGGTACAAAACACTGGGTACATCAGAACGTTGGATCGGCGTAGGTGCCGCACGCGCGCGTCACCGCGCAAGCGATTCTCAGCGGGCGACTGGCGAGGCGACTAGCTGTAGCTGGCGATCCGCGAGCGGCCTCGGGCGAGCGGGGGGCGGGGGGCGGCGGGCGGCCGGCTCCGCCAATAAATAACGAGTCGAAACCAGGCGCCGCCCCGCCCCTGCCCTGTTCCCCTCGGCGCGAGCGGCTAGTTACCTCTGAGCTACGTGCACCGGGTAATTCAATTATTGTTGCTACTACAGCTTATATTGGCGTGGCTTGGCATATTAGTAGGAATTTATCTTTAGGTATATGAACGAATTATGTAAAGGTATTAAAGCTTTGCATGATTGTTTAGCAGTACCCACCAAAGCAAGAGGAAATGTGGGATATACATTAAAGAGGTGTTGCTGTTGTTTGTCATATCAACGTATTGTATACGCTATAAATACTTATTGCTTTAATTAAAACTTACAACAAATACATAATCAATACATAGTATAAAACAAAGTCGCTTTTGCTGTATGTCCGTATGTATGCTTAGACCTTTAAAACTACGCAACGGATTTTGACGCGGTTTTTTAAATAGATAGAGTGATTCTTAAGGAAGGTTTGTATGTATAATAAATGCATAATATAGTAGAGAAACACTGATAAATTTAAAGGTTTCTAATGTGATGTCGTAAATAAGCTCGTTTTTTTGCGCTTATATTGCAAACGCTGGCTGAACCCTACGAGATAGACCAAAATAATGTACTACAGTATTGTACAACTTACAAAAATCCACAAAAAAGTCCGCGATGGTATATGTCTATCTCTTAGGGATAACCCACCATAACCATTTTTTTCACTGCACCCGTGCGAAGCCGGGGCGGGTCGCTAGTATAATATAAATGGGTCAAACACAAGTCGTGTATTAAAAATAACAAGAAGAAAAATGCCCGAAATAAATTAAAATTTCTATTTATTTTTAATTAACTAATAAAAAATAAAAGAAAATAATAATTAAACTACTAGATTGTTTCTCAGAATTATAAGAATTATGGCACATTTTTTTCTTTTAGATGTCTACCGAAACTGTCTACCGGAAGGAATAAAATTAGTGGGACGTACCTTTTTTTTTTAAAATAATGCAATAGCGCTTTAGGTATTAAAAGTAACGACGTAGGTACTTATATTTTTATTAGCAATACTGCAAATGAGTACCTACATTTGGAAAATTAAACAAAATGTCATTATTTATAAAGCTTTGCTTATGAACTGGTATTTGCTGCCAATTAACTCCAACAATATTTTTTTTTAAGAAATTAGAACTTTAGTACGTAGTAACATCACTCGATGCCAGATGGCGCTACCAGTTGAAGAATAGAAATAAAATTGGTTTCTTTCGCCACTAATTGACAAATTAACTTAAAACCTTTAATTTAAAGTTGGTTTTAAAAATGTGAAATGTTCTAATGTTCAATGTTTCAAAGTTTGGTCTAGCATATACCATCTCACATGACACACACTAGACTTTTACCGAGTACTGATATAAAATTAAAAACTTAATAAGCCGCTCGACGCCAGTAGGCATACTGGCTTCATTGTAAAAGTATCAACCGCATGAAAGTAAACAATGGCTTGAACACGGGCAATAAAGCAATAAAGGGGAGCCGACAGTAAACTTCAAAGCAACCGAGTTATTGATTTGTGACACTATCGGCAGCGGCACCATCTCAGGCGTTGGACTTCAGTTGCTGCCGAACAATTGGCAGTATTTATTGCCCAGTCACTGAATGCGCTAAACTTGCAATAGGCACATCTAGAATACTAGTTGCGGCGATTTTTTTTAAATATGGCGCTTGTCATGCACAATTTAACACCTTAATGTCATGGACCCAAACGTTATTTCGCTACGTACCTACACAAAACATAGCTGCAGGGGTAATTTTATAACTCATGTTGTTAGCAATTTGTTTGCAGTATTAATATTTGTGTGTATGATCCTTTATACTAAAATTCCACGCCATATAAAAGATTTACTTTAATGTATCAGGTCCGTTTTCACCCACAATGACCTACGGACAAAACTCGGCCGTGGTCATAAGTGCCCTTCAGTTTGGATGGAAGAGCGACCCCGCTCCCTCAGGGGGGTGAAAAAAAATTATAATAATAAGTAATTTTATATGAAGTAAAAAAAAATACATAGCAATGTTATAATCAGTTATTTTTGCTTATTGTTTTTTACTCTCAATATTTTAACTGTATCCTTCGTTATATTTCATTTATGTGTTAAGATGAGATCGTCTTTGTTAAATAAAACAAAATGTCCCAATAGTTTTGCGGCATGCAAAGCTATTAAGAATACAGAAAGAGTTAACTCTTAGCAATAAAACGACAATAAGAAGTCCAGTAGGTAAACACGTGCTAAGCAATAAATGAACACATTTCTGAGAATTCTATTGTATGAAATATTTACGACTCTGTATCCGTAATGTGTTCAAATGTCAGTGAAATTAATGTCTATCGGTGACTAAATAGTGATGTATTGTTTCGCTGTTGAGAGTGGTTGCTACTCTATAGCGTTTCGATACCAGGATAACGATGTAAACCAAACAAATCTAACAAAGTCTACGTTTTAAAGAGTTTTACATTAAATGTTATTATAGACAAATTGCGTCGTGACCTAGGCCCTTATCCTCTCGGCGACGGAGGTCTATAATCTAAAACAATAGTTAATATTTCAGTTGTTATTTGAATATTATAATAATTCAACTTAATGTGTTATATTTCGTGTACGAAGTTGAATTATAAAGTTGTGTGTATACTTCACTATAAATTGAAATATTTACAAAACGTAAGGTTCTGCGCCTTGCTGACTAACGAACCTTGCGGGAATCTTGCCGAGGGACGAATGAAGGTCGACATAAATTAAGCGCATATTTACTGGCTCAGACGCACAAGGTCACCGTAGAGACGTGTAGAGAATGAGAAGCGACCCGCTGTTGTTTCGCTGGATTGGCAGTGTCCGGGTCTTAGCCTTCTTCAACGAGCGAGGTGTGTGTGATTGATTCACGGATGTATGTTGTTGGATGCAAGACTAATGCATTTGGGAAAATCGGAAAATATATGAGTATACCTCGGCTAGGCTATAGCTGAGACACTACCTGCTATGGTACTTCCTTCGAGGCATCGATTATAGCGGTGGTGAAGTGGTTAGTAAGAGAGTCGGTTCTCTCCAGTGTGACGAATACAACAGCTCTATTCAGAGCTGATTCTTATTTCAAATACTGACAAAACTAGTGTGCTGTGAACTTCAAGATGATTGTTGCTACGCTGTGAAAATAATGCGCCTCTGTGCTACAAACAACGTCCCTCCATTGCGACGAATACAACAGCTCTTGTCAGAGCTAATTCTTATTTCAAATACTGACAAAACTAGTGTGCTGTGAACTTCAAGATGATTGTTGCTACGCTGTGAAAATAACGTGCCCCTGTGCCACCAGCAACGTCCCTCAATTGCAACGAATACCTACAACAGCCCTTTTGAGAGCTATTTCTTATTCCAAATACTGACAAAACTTGTGTGCTGTGAACTTCAAGATGATTGTTGTTGCGGTGTGACAATAATGTGCCTCTGTGCTACGAACAACGTCCCTCCATTGCGACGAATACAACAGATCTTCTCAGAGCTAATTCTTATTTCAAATACTGACAAAACTAGTGTGCTGTGAACTTCAAGATGTTTGTTGCTACGCTGTGAAAATAATGCGCCTCTGTGCTACAAACAACGTCCCTCCATTGCGACGAATACAACAGCTCTTGTCAGAGCTAATTCTTATTTCAAATACTGACAAAACTAGTGTGCTGTGAACTTCAAGATGATTGTTGTTACGCTGTGAAAATAATGTGCCTCTGTGCTACGAACAACGTCCCTCCACTGCGACGAATACAACAGCTCTTGTCAGAGCTACTTCTTATTTCAAATACTGATAAAACTTGTGTGCTGTGAACTTAAGGATGATTGTTGCTACGCTGTGAAAATAATCCGCCTCTGTGCTACAAACAACGTCCCTCCATTGCGACGAATACAACAGCTCTTGTCAGAGCTAATTCTTATTTCAAATACTGATAAAACTTGTGTGCTGTGAACTTAAAGATGATTGTTGCTACGCTGTGAAAATAATGCGCCTCTGTGCTACAAACAACGTCCCTCCATTGCGACGAATACAACAGCTCTTGTCAGAGCTAATTCTTATTTCAAATACTGATAAAACTTGTGTGCTGTGAACTTCAAGATGATTGTTGCCACGGTGTGACAAAAATGCGCCTCTGTGCTACAAACAACGTCCCTCCATTGCGACGAATACAACAGCTCTTGTCAGAGCTAATTCTTATTTCAAATACTGATAAAACTTGTGTGCTGTGAACTTCAAGATGATTGTTGCCACGGTGTGACAAAAATGCGCCTCTGTGCTACAAACAACGTCCCTCCATTGCGACGAATACAACAGCTCTTGTCAGAGCTAATTCTTATTTCAAATACTGATAAAACTTGTGTGCTGTGAACTTCAAGATGATTGTTGCCACGGTGTGACAATAATGTACCTCTGTGCTACGAACAACGTCCTTCCATTGCGACGAATACAACAGCTCTTGTCAGAGCTACTTCTTATTTCAAATACTGACAAAACTAGTGTGCTGTGAACTTCAAGATGATTGTTGCCACAGTGTGACAATAATGTGCCTCTGTGCTACGAACAACGTCCCTCCATTGCGACGAATACAACAGCTCTTGTCAGAGCTAATTCTTATTTCAAATACTGACAAAACTAGTGTGCTGTGAACTTCAAGATGATTGTTGCCACGGTGTGACAATAATGTACCTCTGTGCTACGAACAACGTCCCTCCATTGCGACGAATACAACAGCTCTTGTCAGAGCTAATTCTTATTTCAAACTAGCTTTCTGCCCGCGGCTTCGCCCGCGTGGATTTCGGGATTGGGTGTATAGAGGGTTAAGGGTCATAGCTTTTGCCCACGGCTACATATACGCGGAAGTCGGTTTATGGTGCGAAGATTTTATCGCGCTTCCCGTGGGACTATCCGTTTTTCCGAGATAAAAAATGCCGCAAAACTCCTCAAGAATCACTCTATCTATTGATGAAAACCGCATAAAAATCTGTGCAGTAGTTTTTGAGCGAAGCCTTTATTGCGCATCCCGTGGGATCTGTCGATTTTTCCGGGATAAAAAGTAGCCTATGTTACTCGGGGAGAATGTAGCTTTCCAAAGGTGAAAGAATTTTTGAAATCGGTCCAGTAGTTTAAGCGTGAAGAGGTAACAAACAAACAAACAAACACACTTTCGCATTTATAATATTAGTTGGGATACTGACAAAACTAGTGTGCTGTGAACTTCAAGATGATTGTTGCTACGCTGTGAAAATAATGCGCCTCTGTGCCACCAACATTTGCAACATAAGCGAACAATGGCTTGAACACGTGCAATTGTACGGGTAATAAAGCAATAAAGGGGAGCCGACAGTAAACTTCAAAGCAACCGAGTTATTGATTTGTGACACTAACTGCGGCGTTGGACTTCAGTTGCTGCCGACCAATTTAATTTATTTATTCCAGTCACTGAATGCGCTAAACTTGCAACACATCGGGCACATCTAGAATACCTACTAGTTACGGCGATTTTTTTAAATATGGCTTGTCATGCATAATTCAACACCTTAATATCATGGACCCAAACGTTACTTCGCTACATACGTACACAAAACATAGACGCAGGGATATATATAACTCATTTAAAAATATGTTTATTTTTAAGCATATTTCTTCGGTGATTTGATAAGTACCTCTAGTATACCGGTAATTCTGTATCAACCCGGTAACAACAATTACCGCCAAAACAACAACAGAAAATATACCTACTTGTTTAACTATCACATGAAAAATCTGCCCATAGCGGTTTAAAGTAATGATAAGAGATGACAGAAGTCAAATTATTTTATTGTGATGTGAATGTCGCTTTGACTAAAGTATTTAAGTGGCAATTGAACAACCAGGATGTGTTAGCAACTTGCTTGTTGTTTTCTAGATCCAGAAACCCATATAAAATAACCGCAATTTGTGTGTATATATGTGTAAGGGTGTGTGCGTTTGTGTGTGTGTGTGTATTTGTGTATTGTGTGTGCGTAAAGTGTGCGTGTGTCACCTAATTTGTTAATTATGCAGTATTCTTCAACAAGAGTTCTGCCTGCTCATAGCTAATTTCTAGAAGCCAATGAAATAGCTTAGATTCAGCAGTAAGTGGGTTACACTTTATGTTTATAATATAATGGAATGAAACTAGCTATTGAGGCTGTGACATCCAAAACTATTGGTATCAATGCTGCTGCTAGATCCTATGGGGTACCAAAAGCCATTTTACATAGAAGAATCCTAGATACCAATCAGAAAGCCAATGGTAATATTCAAATAAAATATTGATTTATTAGTTATTATTATGGAAGCAAAAAAAATTTAATTGTTACATTTTGACTGATTTTATTGTTTTGTTCCTGCCAGAATGAGAGGCCACGTTGTATTGCTTTTTTATATAGGATACACTGTTTTTGTTTTACTTGTGTAATTTTATTGCATATAGATTATCAATATTTTAATTAGTAAGCACTATGTGATTTTTTTCTCCGTCAATTGATCTCAATAATTTAAACCCCTAATACTTGTGATTAAAAATACATATTTAAAAATTAAAAGTTTGTGATTATTTTGCAACAATTTTCTCCAAATTTTGAGTTTCCTGCATTGGACCGGCGGTACTTTCGACCTATGTTCCAATGATAGAGATTTTGGTGTTCCAATCAAGGTGCAAGTGGTCCATTGAAAGAAAATTTTCTTTTTTTGTAAATGTTGATATATTTCGGATTTCTTACAAATAAATATATTCAAATTTTGGTACTGGACAGGTAATTAATTTTTCTACTTCAATACAAATTTGTACATGTCTGCTATGCAAATGTTAACAGCAATTGATATTTTAAGAAATGTGGTCCAATACTGGCAACCTTACCCTAATATGTACCTACATTGAACTTTGAAAAACGAATATATTTTTGGATAAATATAATTACCATTATATACTCACATTCATACATTAGGATAAATAGATTCATAAGAAAAACATAGAAAATATTACATATTATACAAACAAACGGCCGCCGGAGGGCCTAGCTGCAGGAGAACGATGGTCGAAGCAGTGGGCCGACATTGCCTAAACCGAGTGCAGCCGTAGGGTTACATTTTGAAGTAAGGCAAGATGGGGCATGCTAGCGTCGGCAACATGGGGCGATAAGGTCGAAGTCCAGTGACTCAATCGTTCGATACGCAACTCCACTGACCGTGTCCGCTATTGAAGTCGCCGGCGATGATGCGGCGTCTCCCATAACAGTGCCTGGAGGTCTACCTTACGTATGATTTATTGGGGGACCGATAGGCTGAGGCAATGATGATAGGTGCGTGCACTGTCGTGCCTCGCCGAATGACCGAAGCCAGTTCGCGTAGAGGCGGGGTGTCTCAGGGACAACGCCCACGCGAGAGACGAGTTGAGGCGCGGGCGCACAAGCGGCGTGAGGGTCGAGGCGCGGCGGGGTCGTGCTGCCGCGGCTCTGTCGCCATTCTGTCTTTGCATTTCGGTCGTGACTGTATTTAGATGTGTTATCACGTGTTACGCATTACTCAAGTGAAATGTCTGACGATTTAAACATGAAAATAATCAAATTCAAATTCAAAATTCAAATTCAAAATCATTTATTCAGTCTGGGCTGTTACAAGCACTTGTGAATGTCGAAAAGCTACGCCATCGGTTCGCAAATCTACGGCGGGAGACCTTGTACTGAGAAGAACCGGCAAGAAACTCAGCAAGGGCTGTTTTTTTTCCCTGTATTAAATAGATACAGAGTCGTCAATTTGGAAAATGACTTCAATATTGATAATTCATGAAGTCACTTTCCATTACATAGTATAATTAATAAAAAATTATTTTGAAAACATGCCTATATTAGGAATGCCGTGTCATACAGTTTTAAAAGAATATATTAAAGTTAAATTAAAATTATAATAAATACGAGTAGTACCCAGTATAGCAAAGAGCAGAGTCATCTCCGCTGGCAGTACCCGTTCACGAGCATGACGCATGAATCAGCCATCGCTTCGCTCAACCATGTTTTAGGGAACGTAACGACCCGCCTCACACGACACTGCCGAAGAGATTTTAATGAGAGTATGACTACCCTTAAGCCACAGAAGGATACAAATTACCAAAAACAGGTACCCGTGTAAATTAGCAAAATTAAGTAAAAAAAAAAAATCAACCGCAGGACACGCGCATACAATCATTTAAAAATCGAACCGAATCGAATCGAACTTGTAAGAAGTAACCCTTACTACAACCTAGAAGCGGCGCGCCGCTTATGCGCCGCGCCTCGACTCGACTCTCCTGTGGGCGTCGCCCCTAAGGGTGTCAATTTAGGGAGCGCTTAAAATGGTTGACCCCAGTGTTATAATAAAACAAACTTCACTTAAATTTTATGTGTGATTTTATAAATCACATGTGTAACAATTTCTATCAACCATTGTCCTCGTCCCGCCATCACTTACATAGATAAAAAATATTTTACTTATACATTATGCCACATCTCCCCTTTTCAAATCACATTCTATTTATTAAAATCATGATTTATATATTTATAGGTATATATAGGTATATATTCTATTGACACAGAATCACTGAGGTAATGAGGAAGTCTAGTCTCTCTATTAGATCTTTTAGTGACTACTTTTAAATCAGATAATAATTGCTCTGTAGGTAGTGTTAGGATTATTTTCATCAATACCTATCCAGTTATTAGACCAGTAATTTTGGGGAAACTGATTGTTATTTAATGAATAGTGAGACCCTACCTCTTCATTATTTTTTTTTTTTATAAACTTAGTATTCCTAGTTTTTATAGCCGAACGAGGATTTCTTGATAATTTATAATTTGTTGCTGGTTTCCAGACTTAAGATCTTTCATCCTCTTTATAGGTAAGTAGTAAACAGCTTGACCTTATGTCAAATACATAATTTCTTGTGTTAGAGTTCCTGTCATAATAACATTTATGTTTATTGGTATTGTTCAGTAATATTGGTTTAAAATTTGGTACCTATTTAGGGTTTAGTAACTCTGTATTTACTGAAAGTGTTGTACGACATAGTCTGTTGAAAAGTAATTGTGAAGGAGAAAATGTAGTACCACAAACTGGTGTATTTCTATATTCCATAATAAAATTAAATAAATAAGAATTTGTATCATTACATTTTTTTATTAATTATTTACATATTCCTGTAGCTTCATTACTTTGGTGGTAATGAGGACTTGAAAATACTGCTTTAAAATGCAATTGTTTACTGAATTCTTTAAAATTAAAAGAATTAAATGGCATATTGTCACAGTACATAATTTCAGGTACACCATGTGTGGAAAATATACTTTTTAAAAATTCTATTGTTGCATCTGCAGTTTTGTTTCTTAATTTATGTGATTCTCTCCACTTAGAATGGTGATCTACTAACACTAAATAGTCATGATTTCCATATTGCATAATGTCTACAGAAACATGTTGAAATGGTAGATCAGATTGTTTTCTTATCCACATTGTTTCTTTTACATTATTGGTAGAATATTTTTACACACTTTACAATTTTCTATATAATTACTAATATCAGCATCCATTACCTGCCCAATAGAATAAAATTTTGGCTCTACTCTTTTAACTAGATTTAATTTTACACAGGAATACGAAATAAGATCGGTACTGACAGGTCTTCACCAGCAAGGCAGAATATTTCTTCATATTCCTTTTCATTTAATTTGACAGTTAACATAGCTGTACCTTAAATTTTTGTCTTGAAACCATTCCGGCTCTCCAATACTACTGTGATTTTATTTAATTGTACAGGTAACTTGGATTGTTGTAATTTTCTTGTATATTTTTATAGGTATGATGTTGACATCTGATCCTGGATCCAGTTTAAATTTAATTTTCTCATTTTGTACTAATAAATCTAAACTAACTAATAAATAAACCTAATAAATATGTTTTGAAGATTGGAGATACTAGTGAACCACAGGAGTAGTTAGGATATGTGTTTATTTTAATTTCATTTACCTATAGTTTTGTTTATGTTGGTGCGTCACATTTTAGTAAAATGATTTTTTGCTAAAATGTGTCTTTTAAATAAATGTCTTTTCAACCCCAATTCACGTTTCCGAGCTCGGCCATGTGCACTGCAAGTATTCACCAAGTGCGCCGCAGGTGTTCACCAAATGCACCGCAGTTGTTCACCAAGTGCGCCGCAGGTGTTCACCAAATGCACCGCAGTTGTTCACCAAGTGCGCCGCAGGTGTTCACCGCGAGCGCCGCAGGTGTTCACCAAGTGCGCCGCAGGTGTTCACCAAGTGCGCCGCAGATGTTCACCAAATGCGCCGCAAGTGCACTGAAAAAAAGGATCAACCAAACTAGTTCAGATAATATAAAAATAACCAAACTTTGGTAACAAAGAGCCAAATTTTGTTTAAATATACAAACCGATTAAGCTGTGTATTCAAAACCACTTTTGTTAATTAATGTTGTGTAACTAACAAATAATATTTTATCAACTAGTAACTGAAAAAAATTACACAATCTAGTTTGGTTGAAACAACAAAAGCTATTTCTAAAAGTAACTTAACGAATTACATATATTTTGACTAAATTTAACCAAATCGTATTCTTATTATTAATCTTATATAAATCTAATCTGTTACAAAATTATTTTGTAGATAATTAATAGCACATTTGATTTACTGATAACTTAAATCTTTACTAATAACAACAATAGTTTTGTTAGTTATTACCGATCCGTTTAGCTAAAATTAAGCATTTTAAACGATGTAGCGATGTAACCAACCTTTACTTATTTTTAGGCCACACATCCTATAGTTTGGTCGTTAATAGTCATTTGTTTGTTTACATTTAAACAAATTATTGAAGTACGAGGTACCGATCAATGCATTGTCATGTAGCGAAAGGCTACGGAGCAAAATAGGATAAGCATAATAAGAAAAAGATAAATACAAGAGACTAATATATTAAAAGAATTATTAAAACAGCACGGCCCAAACTTAAGAAATAAATTATAATTAGGTACTAACAACAATCATTAAATGGTAGAGAAGGGAAAAAGGAAGGCGGTACCAGGTTCTAGGCAGACCAAGTACCGGTAGGCTGGCATTATACAGCAGCAGGCAGGCAGGTATTCAGCGGCAGGCTGGCAGGTATTCCGCAGCAGGCTGGTAGACACACAGCAGCAGGTTGGCAGGTGTGCAGCGGCGAGCTGGCAGGTATTCACCGGCAGGCTGGTAGGTATTTTGCAGCAGGCTGATAGGTATGCAGCAGCAGGCTGGCAAGTATTCCGCAGCAGACAGGCAGGGATGCAGCAGCAGGCAGGCAGGCAGAGAACGTAGGAGGCTCGAAGTCGCAGCAATAGTACGTGGTTCTTTTGATGTAGTATGTAGCAGAGTTTTTCACGCAGTAGTTTCCGAGTTGAAGACTCTTATCTTCATAGAGAGCTTAAGGTAGTATAGAAGGTTGTGTGTAGAATCAGAAGTAGAAGTAGAATGTCCGTCTAGAGACCCTGGACCGCCTATATTAGCCAGAAATGATGTTCCAAACTAAATACAAAAATTTAAAATTATGACATAAAATTCATAAAAAGGAGTCCAACATGGCATAAAAAATAATAAATATATTTAAATTTAGACATTTGGAATTATGTGACGTCACGTCTGACTGTTGTCATACGTTGTCAAAATCTAGAATGTCCCTAACAAACCAAGCACAAACTATATAGAAAACCAAGAGAAATCGTTGAAAATAATAAAAATTATTAAGAAATTATAACAAATATACAGCAAAAAGTAAAGAGAAAAGTAAATTACAAGTGTTCAGTACAATAAAAGTGCTAAAAGTGAAAGTTATAAACCAAAACAGTGCAATTTAGTGATACAACATAATATAAGATGATTTATAAGTGTTAAATGTATTTGTACACAGTTAAATTGAAAATAATATATTATTCCAAGGTAAAGTTGAGACATTCTTATTTGTAGTTACATCAAAGACTCATATTTGAACATTACATAGGTAGGTAGCAACTGAGAAGTTAATGATACATATAATTCAGTCTATAAAGTAATAAATATATCTGTCCACCTATTAGTTTTCTAGTAAATTATGATTTATAGCTAATAGCATATGCGTAGTCCTCAGCATATCAAACATAACACTTACAGTACTCCTACAGTACACATTACAGACAGAATACAACCCATTTGCACATACAGTAATACTATACGCGATTCCCAATGGAATCAACACAAAGTTGTGTTGGGCTTGGGTGTTAATAGATCACCTCTGTCCAGCTCGCTTAACACTAACGGCAGTGCTGTGGGGGAGCACCCCCAGTGTATCCTACATACAAGTTGGGTGTAGCGAGCACTTTCCTAGGGTATCCATGCCGACTATCTAGAGGTGTTCAATATTCCCATACTTGAACTCTATACATGCATGACACGATTAATTATAGAAATGCAGATGCGTAGATTGCATGAGCGTAACTTGAAAACTAGCAGATGGGCAGATTTGCATTAAAAGATAACAATTTACTTATAATTGCAAGACCTGAGAAAATTCTAGAACATTCTAATAGTATAGACGTTAAAAGATTAAAACTTTACATATAATTGCAAGTTCCGAGAAATTTCCAAATGTTCTAGTAGTATAGACGTTACAGGATGAGTGCCGCTGGACCCGGAGAGCTGGTCAAAATATCCGGGAGGGCTACTGGTCAGTCCTACCTCGAGCTTCTCCAGGAGACAATGGTCCCTACTGTGCGTGTGGTGTATCCGGGGACAGAAGTTCCGGAATTTATATTTATTCATGATAACTGCCCTATTCATACCGCGCGTGTGGTGCAAGGGTGGCTTGAAGCTCAGCCAGACATTCGAACGGTGCGATGGCCCTCCCGATCTCCAGATCTAAGCCCTATTGAAAATCTTTGGGGATTGATGGTTCAGTGGTGGGACACACAAAATGAAAGGTCCAGAGATAATTTAATTGCACATTGCAACCGAGTTTGGGATTCACTTCGAGGCTCAGACTTGTGTGAAGTCCTTGTGCGCTCGATGCGAGCTAGGTGCGACGCTGTCATAGCTGCCAATGGGGCATTGACGAAATATTAAATTAAAAATAAATATGTATTTTCAAATGCAAATAAAATTTTTTAGCTTCTTCAATGTTGACGTCTTAACTATTCTGCCACCGCCACTGCCGCCCCAATCGAAAATTTAAACAGCATTTGTCACTTTTCAACTTTTTTTTACTTTGTCAAGCCAGACTAGAATACACTATTCATAATGCGGGTTCGAGTCCCGGCCGAGTCAAACATTTGTTTGCATTTTTTGTAATATATTAATTTATCTTGTATTTTAAATAAGATTTAAAGTCAACAAACACAATAATATTAATATGATTATGTAACACACCAATTAATACGTATTTCAGTGGACACGCGTTGTATCTACTTTAAAAAGGTTTTAATTTAGTAAAAAGTTCTGCTCAACATTAATATTAGTTAAATTACTATAAAGACTATACAAACCGCGTTTTATCGCCAAAAGTATTCTAACTGATTTTGAAGTCCATTTGTAATGTAATAATTCTCTTACTCACCAACTAAAGTTATAAAGAAAACACAAATAATACAAAATAACAAAATTACTGATTTAATTATCAACTTTAACACTTTAAATATTATTTTTTTTTATAACACTAAATTAAAATAACCAATTAAAATAAATAACTTTATTATATATACTTAAAATAACAAATTTTGATGAGTAGACACAAGGGCAGGTTGGTTCTGGTGTTGTTTGATCAATCTCGGCAAGGATATTTAGCAACAATGGTTGATCAGGGTATTGAAATAAACTATTTAATGGTAATTCTAAAATCTAAAAAATAACATGTATGCTAAGGCTAGATTCCCATCCCCCGGTGGTTAGTACTGAATACCTTCCTTGAGACGTTGTAAAAATGCTTTAATGCAAGATTTGCCATTGAAGCGTAAATTAAGTTTATGTACTGAAGAATCATTATTATTTGTATTTTGTGTAGGTAAATTTGTACTTGCTGTTGGTTGTTCAAGTGTTAAGCTGCTTTTAAAGTTGTGATATATGTTATCAATTTTACTTAGAATGTTTTCAAGTCGATTTTGTAGAGAAAGTAATAAAGAATTTAAGTTATTGTCATCATCCTCAATAGGAGATAAGCGACCCATACTATAGAACTGTCAATGTCAAAGTAACAATTCGACGTAAACATAACCAATGCAAGATACAATTGTAAAAGTGATTTTAATCAATATGAATAAAAAAAAGTGTCTTTAATAGTACTTAAAATCAGTGAAAAAAAAAGTGTTACAGTATCCCCCCAACCACGGTAGAATTCGCGTAGAGAATTCGTCTGTCGCCCTCGACAGTCTTACAACAATTTCATAAGCATTTTGAAACTTGGCTAAAAGAGATGTTACTGAAAAATAATACATATTTACTATTTGAAATAATAACTAAGAACATTGCGATGAACGAATCCACATCTTACACTCCGTTCATGTTAGTACACGGGAGGGAAGCGGTTGCGGATGGCAACATTTATAGGAATTTTGAGGACATCCAAGATTTGATTATAATACCTCGCGATGCATATGCTTCGAACCTTGGTCATTTGGCAGATATTTTTGTTCGGGTCAGGGAATCTTTGCGGAAGGCTCACGAGAGAAACATAAGATACTACAATAACAAGCGTAGGGATATATCTTTTAACGTTGGTGATTATGTGTGGAGGCGAACGTATAAGCAGAGTTCTGCTGACAAATATTTTTCAGCAAAACTTGCTCCTAAATATGAACGTTGCAAAATAATACGTAAACTTTCCCGTCTAGTCTATGAGCTCGAAGACGAAAACGGAAAATATATAGGCAAATGGCACATAAAAGACTTCAAAAATCTAGACACCTCTGGCGATTAAATGTATTTACTTTATATTTTTTTTCAAATAACCTGTTTCCAAAACCATTTTTCTTATATTTTGTGTTAAAATGATCAAATGGTGCCGTGGGTCAGGCGGTTTACGAATACCGACCCCGCCATTCTTCCTGGCGTCTCGTAGAAGTCGAGTGTAGGATAGGCACCATTTAATAACCTATTTAGGTGCCATTGCTGTTGCATGTACATGTTCCTCCTCCGATTTTGTTGTTCACTAATTTGACCTTGTTACTTATTTTCTTTTCTGGTAACACCATTTCCCTTAAACTGTATTGTTGGTCTGTTGTGACAATGCATTTAGATCAAAAACACAAAATTAAACGTGTATTTGATCAGTATATTATGTGTTTAACAAATTTTCCTTTACAGTGAAATAAGGTTGAAACTCTCGACGGAGCGGTTTGCAACTAAAATAAGCCTTTGCTATATTCATAAAAAAAAAAAAAAAAAAAAAACATCTAGAAATGTATGGTAAATTGGTGGCGCAAAATTGTCGATGGGGGGCTCATGTATATGCAACACAAATGAAAGGTTCCAATACCTAAAAGCGTAGGTCATAGTTTTTTTTATTTTTTTTATTTACCTTTTAGGCTCTTGGGTGCTGGTTCCCATTATACATACCATATGCAACACAAATGAAAGGTTTCAATACCTAAAAGCGTAGGTTATAGTTTTTTATTTTTTTATTTACCTTTTAGGCTCTTGGGTACTGGTTCCCAAAGCCCTAAATACATAATTTTCTTTTTATTTTTTTTACTTTCTTTGGTTATGGGTATAAACAAAGGATTCGGGCTTATACAGCCACATATTTAGTTTTATGTGTTTTTTTAAACTTACTTGCTATGAATGACCATGGTATGGTTTCTTAATAGGTTTTATTTAGTTTTTTTTTTTTTTTTTTTTTTTTATAGGATAGGGCAGCAAACGAGCAAACGGATCACCTGATGGTAAGTGATAACCGTTGCCCATGGACACCCGTAACACCAGAGGAGTCACAGATGCGTTGCTGGCCTTTTAAAAAGGGAATAAGGGGGGAAGGGGGGATGGGCCTCCGGTACCCTCACTCACTCGGCGAAACACAGCGCAAGCGCTATTTCACGCCGGTTTTCTGTGAGGCCGTGGTATCACTCCGGTCGAGCCGGCCCCAATTCGTGCCGAAGCATGGCTCTCCCACTATCTTTAGTAAGGAGGGTATTTTGTTTTGATTGGCCCAGAAGCATAATGAAACGCTTAAAATTATTTCATATTTTAGTAAATAATTCTATTTGTAAAAAGACAAATATGAATATTAATTTTATTTTGTTATTTTAACAATGCCGAAGGGTCGCCTTCAAGTTTAATGCTTATGTATTAATGTGACAATATTGAACTGTGATATCATTTGTAAATTTTAAAATATCAATCTTTTATTGATTATGTAATGTTTTTTTTACGCAACAAAAACATACCGACTTCAAAACTATACCTATGCAAACTTAAACTGTAAAGTCTTAAATAATGTTTTAATTACTTCAAATATATATTTATATGTAAAATATTTTTTTTTGAAATTGGGGCCAGCAATGAATGCCAGCCCTTTGTGGGAGAAAGGCGATAATTTAGTCGGTATATATTTTTGTTGCGAAAAATTTTATTTATTTCTTTTTTGAATTTATTAAAATTTATATGGGACCTTCTCGGGTGTACTTTATAAACAAAAATAAGTCAAAACCGATCTACAATTGACGGATTAATCGAGTATCAAATGTGCATGAAATGTAAAAACAGTTTTTTTTATTTTTCAGTTTTTCTTGAAAACCTTTAAATCAATTTCGATAATTTTTCATGGGAGCCTCTCTAGAAGATACTCTACGAATCAAAAAAGTATCCTCAAACTCGGTTCATAAACGACGAATGTATGCGCGAACTAACATAAAAATAAACATAAGTAGGTATATGGTCGAATTGAGAAACCTCATTTTTGGAAGTCGGTTAAAAGTTTTGTAAATCGGTCAATTTATTAGTTACATATTTAATATTAACATTTAACTGTATTTTCTGATAGTAATGTAATCAATAAATAATATATGCAAAATCATAAAATATGTTTGTAAGGAAAAGTTGAGCACAAGCGATCCCAAATAGGTCAAAGTGCGATGGCTCCTCTTCTTGGGAGCCACTCCACACCCTTAAGATAAAATAAGGAAAAGGCGACGAATCTTCCTCTATTTTCGATCTAGACACTGCTGTGTGGTCAAATTAAAGTCTGGGCATTGTTGAGATACCCAGTCATTTAACGATACAGTTTAGGGTACTAATCGTAATTCTAGGCAGACGATGAAACCAACCATTTATTTCATGTTTGTTTCCATATTTTTAATCATGCTATTCTCCATTCTTTCTTGTTTAATCGTTTAAATTATCTAATTGAATATTTACGGCCATGCATTGCTGCTGTATTTGATGTTCTTAAATAATGCTTCTCTAGTGTAAGAATATTAAGTTTAATTATACTCGTATCAAAGACGTTAATGTTTGCAGAATTATTAATATACATTTTAAGACTCACTTTGTTTTGTTTTTAATATTTTCCTTATTGTTTCTATTTTATTAATTCACATATAAGTCATTAGCAGTAAATATATAGTAGCAATAAAAGTCAAAGTTAAACAAAAAAAATAGTTATTGGTACTTAGCAAAAACTATTTTTACTTGTGGAAAATCTGCTGGAACTAAAATGTTTTACTTAACCGTAACATCAACAAGTATATGTAGAAAACTCACATGTTTATAATGCATTTAAAAACGGAGTTATCCTGTTTATCCTTAACTTTTTAATTACATATATTCATCGAGAAGACAATACGGCCAGTCATTAGAGCCTGAAACCCGAAAGAAATTACTAACTCGCTAAAATGTTGAGGGGTCATTAAGGAAGGTGGAAAGGGTTGAAAAGGGGTGAAAAGTGTTTTTTGTTAATAACATTGTCAAAAAAAATTGTAACACGCTGCAAACTTAGAATTAGGTTGTTCTCATTATTTTGTAACGTGTATTAATTTTGCAGCGTTTCGCAACATACGGAACATTGTTTATAATTAAAAAACAATGATACTTGTTAATAACAAGGGTATTTTATAGCAACTATCAAATTTGCAGTGTTTTGTAACAAACTGAACATTGCTTAATACTATATAAACAATTATTTCAGTTAGTAACAATGGTCAAAGAGTCAGTTAAGAGTCGCAATCTAGAGAAAATGTTGTCAAAACACTTGTGGCGGCATATCAAAGCGCCGCACACAAAAACATGGTCGGTGTCTTTTGTAATGTCGCCATAGCCTCCTCCGAGCCAGCGCGGCTCCCTTTGTCGGCGCGGTATTACAAAAGGGAATTACCTTGGCGGCAAATATCAAAAGGGATTTCGGCAGCGAGGAGTCGATTGATGTTGCCGCCAGTCAATACCGCCGCGTGCTTTGCTCTCAGCTTGTGTCGATTGTTATTTTGTTTATTCACACACAGAAAACTCTAATCTAGCAAAACGTCATCACGCGCCTCCGCGGCGCCGAGAATTTGGAGACAATAAAACTTTTCAATTATCTAACCAATTTTCACAAATAGTTAATTATCTCTCTCTAATCTTTACGGCGTGTGACAAACGAGGTAGCATCACAAACTACGTCACTCGTGCATTCCCACAGATTCACGTAGATTCCTTCAATTATTATTTCGATTTACAAAACGAGTATTTAGGCCAGTCATTAAAGCCTGAAACCCGAAAGAAATTACTAACTCGCTAAAATGTTGAGGGGTCATTAAGGAAGGTGAAATACCTTACCGTGTGATTTTCCAGCGCTCTGGGGTGTACGGATATTACGATTGTTTATTATTACGTACGGTTACAAAATGTAAGTTAACCGTGCGGTGTTCTGGCAAGGAGTACGTCGTGAAAACAGTTCGGTCTATATATCGCGATGGCGGTGTTTCTAAAAATGAGGCTGCAATGTCGGCGGTATCGACTGGCGGCAACATCAATCGATTCCTCGCTGCAGAAATCCCTTTTGATATTTGCCGCCAAGGTAATTCCCTTTTGTAATACCGCGCCGACAAAGGGAGCCGCGCTGGCTCGGAGGAGGCTATGGCGACATTACAAAAGACACCGACCATGTTTTTGTGTGCGGCGCTTTGATATGCCGCCACAAGTGTTTTGACAACATTTTCTCTAGATAGCGACTCTTAACTGACTCTTTGACCATTGTTACTAACTGAAATAATTGTTTATATAGTACTAAGCAATGTTCAGTTTGTTACAAAACACTGCAAATTTGATAGTTGCTATAAAATCCTGTACACGAGGTAATTACACATTTACAGCAAGCTACTATTTTTTTTACCCTTATATATATTCTTTATTGCACAAAAGACATTACAGTAAAAAAAAAATATACAGTGATTGGATGTGTACATGGGTGGGCTTATCCCTAAAAGGGATCTCTTCCAGCCAACCTTACTGGGTGTCAAGTGACTTATACTGTTACGTGGGAGAGATTGAGAAAAAAAAAAAAAACAAGGTACATGGGTACATAAACTATATAAAATAAATACCTACTAATGATATATAATTATGCTTAAATATACAAATATCAAATAAAAACTAATCTAAATTAAATACATAAGATATTATTATATACTACTTATATAAAAATATAGTTAATTAACGAGAAACTTTCAATAAATGCTCCTTTAGCCTCACTTTAAATACTCTATCAGATGAGCTCTCGCGGATATTTACCGGTAGTCTGTTCCATAGACGCACAGCCGTCACTACAAAAGACCTTGAAAGAATTCGGGTATTGCAGACTGGCTGCACGAGTGTCTTGGTTACACATGCACGCCTTGGATAAGGTAATGGCGGAAGGTATTGGAAGCGGGTACGGAGAAACTGGGGGAATTTAGGGTTATTGAGGATTTTATATAGAAAGGTCAAAATGTGCCACTCATGCCGTTGTCTAATTGAGAGCCACCTTAGACGCGCACGAAATTCAGAGACATGGTCATACTTTCTCAAACCAAAGATAAACCTAATTGTTAGATTTTGAAGGCGCTCCAATTTATTTAACAGATCTTCAGTGACATCCGAAAAACATACGTCAGCATAATCTATCTGTGGCATCAGCAGCGTGTGCGCTAGCATGACCTTTGTGTCGTAGGGCAAAAAATACTGCATCCGTCTCAATGAGAGGTATGAAAAGTGCACACGCTTACTGATGTCAGCAATGTGTGCCGACCATGAGAGATCCGACTCTATGATGAGACCGAGGCTCCGAGCTTTATCGGTGTATGGGATTATCACATCATTGTATTTAACTGGGGCCATAGGTTGAGGCAGACTAGACTTCAAACGGACACTGCCCACGACAATTACTTGAGATTTTTTCGGGTTCACTAGAAGTCCGTATGATTTGGCCCAATCAGCAATGGCTGAAAGTGTTCATGGCTTCTACCGCCGACGATGCCTCCGAAACAGAAAAGTGGCGATATATCTGCAGATCATCCGCATAAAGATGGTATGAGCTTTTAATAACTTTGACTATACCGTTTATAAATATAGCAAAGAGCAGCGGAGAAAGAACACCACCCTGCGGCACCCCTGCAAGCAGCGGACCACACCCGAAGATTTCGTATCTACCCTAACAGATTGCCGACGATCACAAAGATAGGAGTTGAACCAGGTGAGAGTAGAGTCATGAATGTGAGCCGCCCCAAGAGTATGTATTAAGATGTCAAAATCCACAGAGCTAAATGCATTGCTGAAATCAAGTAATGTAAGTAGCGTAAATTTCTTGGTATCCATCGCCTGACGGATATCCTCTGTGACATTCAGCAATGCACCAACCGTGCTATGTCCAGGTCGGAATCCAGACTGATAGATGCTCATTAGATTGTTCCTGTATAGGTGTGAACTCAATTGACGCTGCACTGAACTTTCCAAAACCTTTGATAGTAATGGGAGTATAGAGATTGGTCGGAAATCAGAAAACGACTTAGGATTCGGTTTTTTAGGGAGAGGGATGACGTTAGCTCTCTTCCATGCCACTGGAAAAGTATTGTGTGACATTGAGTAATTAATTATATGAGTAAGCACCGGGAGAATGAAGTCCAAAATCGGAAGTAACATTTCACGACTCACATTGTCACTACCCACGGCTTTGGATGTAATAGCCATTATGTCTTTACGCACCTCCTGTTCAGAAACTTCACAAAATTTAAAAGGATCGCAGTCTGGACGGGCTAGAGAGCAGAGTGAACGGATTGTTTCAGATTTGGTAGTACTATCAAGAGTTACAGGAGGAGTAGAAAAGTGTATGTTGATAGCCTCAAGATCCAACTCAGAACCACACTGCGATTCGCGACTATAGACACCAATCTTTTCAAGGAAACGCCATGTTTGTACCGGTGAGGCATCCATTAAAAAGGCATGAATGTGTTGGCGCTTCGCTTCCCGACATGCATGGCTGCAGCTATTACGCAATTGTTTGTAAGCGAGAAGGTTGTGCTCTGAATAGTTTTGCTTGAGTTTTAACTTGGCACGATCACGTCTAACCATCAGCTGCTTGATTTGTACCGTAAGCCATGGGGCAGGGAAATGTTTAACACGAACTGGTCTCAGAGGGGCATGCAAGTCGTAAAGCATTAAAATTTTTTGATTGAACACAGACACCTTATCATCAATAGAGACAGCTGATAGCAGATCCGACCAGTCCAACTCAGCAGCATCTCGCCTAAGGCGGGGCACATTCAAGTCTCTAAAATTTCTAAGTTGAAGGACTTTACTTCTCCGCTTAGGAGGGCGCACTCTATATTGTAGATATAAGAGGTCGTGGTACGAAAAAGGTGCAGTCAACTGTCCGTATGCACAGGCACGCACCTCTCTGGACACTATCGCCAGGTCTATCAATGATGGCCTACAGTTGGGAAAATGATGAGTGGGACTAGAAGGAAGGATTGAAAGACCGTGAGTAACCAAAACATCCCGTAAAGTGGACGATCTCGTGTCATTCTTAAGGAGACATGTGTTCAGATCACCCATTAAAATCACATGCTCAAAATTGGCGCGGTGCTCCCTCAAAATAGTATCCAACGCACTAAAATAATTTATTTTGTCACTAGAACAATACAACACCCCTAATAACAGTTTGGTATGGTTTAAAGTGATTTGAATCAACAGATATTCAAGAGATGGTGTGTACTGCTCGTTGTATGAAGATGCACCCACCACAGAGCAAGGTATATCCGCACGCAAATAGACGCAAACACCTCCACCCCCAGCCCCGATTCTATCATTACGTAACAACTTAAACCCCGGAAGAGCGCACATAGTAGATGGGAGAGAAGGCTTCAGCCAGGACTCAGACACCAGAATACAATCAACAGAACGATCACTGAATGAGGAATATAAGTCATTGTAGTGGGAAACTATACTCTGGGCATTAATGTGTACGAGTTTAAGACCGCTATGACCCATAGCCCCCAGCAGGCGAACATCAAGAGAATCCGCGACAGTATCAGAGATAGATGTAGCCGACTCATCACTCAGAGCACTCTCATATTCGTCTGAAGAGCAAGAAAAAAAAGCATTATCTATATTATCCATAAATAAATTATTATAAAAAATATATAAAAAATAATAATAGCCTATTAAAAATATATAATATTTAAGAACAACTTACTGTTAAATCAAAAAGCAATAATAGCACTATACCATACACCCAGCACAGCTGATTAGAAGTGGATCTCCTACTTTATAGTCATAATGAATTACTCATACAACAAAAAAAAAAGCAACAGAAAATAAGCAATGCACAAACTAAAAATCAATAAACACAGTTTGAACTAATTATAGAATAAACAAAATTGAATAAGCAAACACAAACAGGCAAAACAGAATATTTGCAAAGTGATGAACAGTCACATATACGCACACACATATAATAATAATAATTAACATAAAACTAAAAGCACCATTGAAATAAAGAGACAAAATTATAAAGACAATATGAAAAAAAAAAGATAATACTGACATAGTTGAATGATCATGAATCCCTTTGCATAATTGACATTAGCATTTAAAAGTTAGGCATGACAATTAACAATGACAATGATGACACAGACAAAAGCAATAATAAAATAAAATTGTACTGTTGCTAATGAAGAAAGTATACGTGGGTATATTTCCAAAATTAATAGGTGGGGTAATTTGTTGCAACTTAAAAGTAATAGATATATTGATATCAATTTGCAGTACCAATTCAGTATTTTGATATCAATTTAATAACCGGCAAAATCAAGAATACATGAAAACATCACAACAGCTTACTTGCTAGTAACTTGATTGGGAGCATGCTGCGATTGTAGCTCTTGTAATTGATGCATCGAAGTGATCTTCTTACGGGTTCCATTAGGGAGAAGTATGACTATGATACCATCGGCAGACCAGCATTTTGTTATTCCGAAATGTTTTCGAGCGGCCGTGAAAACTTCTTGTCTTGGTTTCGTTAAAAACTCCTTGACAGATACCTTGGTGCCTTTCAACTTCGTTTTGGCATTCCACACAGTCGAGCGGGTTCTTAGCTGGGAGAATCTTACAAGAACTGGTCTTGACCTATCTTTCTTAAACTCACCCAAACGATGACAAGTCGCGATACCATTGTCATTGAAGTCGGCAATCTTCATCTGGTCATTTATCAACGTAACAATTCTATCCTGCAAGACTTCATCTTTCTTCTCCGGTAAGCCATGGAAGAGAAGCACTTTGCGTCGAGATTGGCTTTCGAGGTGATCATAGCCATGGACCAGCAACTCAATTTCCTTTTTGAGAATTGTAATGGCATCTAAAATGAAAGATTTGAAACCTGTGTACTCTGCTGCAAGTGCTTTCACCGTCTGTGGAGTACCTGAAGAACCCGACACCTGCTCTGCCAAAATTTTCTCGAATTCACTCATTCTTGATGTGAAAATAGACATCATGTGCTGCAAATTATTGTTCATTTGTGAAGCTAGATCCATTTTGTGTTGTTAAGATATGTGATCTTGAAAAATAGTTAATCAGCTGTTGCAGGATTGATTACTATAGCATTTAAAGGTATTTATATGTTTTTATATTATTGTTTTTATTATTAAAACAATTTCAAATCCAGAGCAAAAATAAATGTTGTTGTTACTTTCAATCCTACCCACGAAAAAAAACCCTTGTTATTAACAAGTATCATTGTTTTTTAATTATAAACAATTTTCCGTATGTTGCAAAACGCTGCAAAATTAATACACGTTACAAAACAATGAGAACAACCTAATCCTAAGTTTGCAGGGTGTTACAAATTTTTTTGACAATGTTATTAACAAAAAACACTTTTCACCCCTTTTCAACCCTTTCCGTACACCCCAGAGCGCTGGAAAATCACACGGTAAGGTATTTCACCTTCCTTAATGACCCCTCAACATTTTAGCGAGTTAGTAATTTCTTTCGGGTTTCAGGCTTTAATGACTGGCCTAAATACTCGTTTTGTAAATCGAAATAATAATTGAAAGAATCTGCGTGAATATGTGGGAATGCACGAGTGACGTAGTTTGTGTAGAGGTGCGCAAAATAGTTCACTGAAGTGTAAAGAATGATATACTTCAACTAGACTAGATGAAGTATATCACTCATTTAGTTAATTTAGTTCTTCTAGTTCACATGGCTCAGTACTTCAGTAGTCCATTTGAGTCACCTTATCGCTTAGTTCATTTACGTCACTTCATTCGTATAGTCCAATTAGTCCATCTGTATCGTAGTTCTTTTAAGTAGGTATGAGGCGTTATGTCAATTTGACTGCATAACTAAACACATGTATGATACATAATGCAGGAGTAATTAAAAGTTACTAAAAACTATTGAAATGTTTACAATATTTTTCAGTTATTACATACGAATTTAGATTAGTATACGCCGCACTCGTATATATTATGCACATGCAGACTAGAACTTAAGCAAAGAATATGAAATTATTCCATAAACGAATTATTCCTTCAACTAATTATTCAAGTAAAACTAAACATAATGTTTGCGCTATAAGACATGAAATTGTGTACAGGTAGACTCCGACCGGCCGGTGATTCTAGTTCCTGTATTCCACAAACAAATCACAGCCGAACCATTACTTTTAACCAATAGAATTGCACAGATTGTTAGATGACGTGATATTCTAGCGTTCGGATTGGATAAGCGGCATGGTTCGGTTCATTTTGTTAGTGGAATTGACCCACAGGATGCCAAGCCAATCAACTGTCTCGCTCTCGCGCGCTATGTTTGTAATCTATCCGTTTGCTTTACTCTCCTTCAGTGAAAGAAGTGTTTTGGGAACTAATGAACTAAATGAACTACTGAACTAGTTGGGACCAGAATGAATGAGTGAAGGAGATATAATTGCGAAGTGGACTAGTCCAATTTAAGCATTTACTCTATTTGTGATGCTACCCCGTTTGTCACACGCCGTAAAGATTAGAGAGAGATACCTAATTAACTATTTGTAAAAATTGGTTAGATAATTGCAAAGTTTTATTGTCTCCAAATTGTCGGCGCCGCGGAGGCGCGGGATGACGTTTTGCTAGATTAGAGTTTTCTGTGCGTGAATAAACAAAATAACAATCGACACAAGCTGAGAGCAAAGCACGCTTAGCTCCCTCCGTACATCTAAAATTGTTCCAGCGAACTCATATTTAGTTACATTTGAGTTTTAATGGCGCCGAATCTTCCCATTCCGCTATCTGTGTATTTCTAGGTGCTCTCTTTGTAATTTATTCGCACGACTAGAATTTTTATGTCTGACATGGATTAATCACAGCTTACTTATTGTAAGTAATCAATAGGTATTCTAACTTTCAAACTTTCGTGTTGCATAATCAATATAAATGTATGACGGGAATTAACACGATATTGTTACGTACCGAATTTTATTGCCTGACGTTTCGACCAGGAGACCTATTTTTGAATTATGAACGCGATTTCGAAATCACCGCTGACTAAATAGTCACAGCAGTGACTTTGAGGTCACGGATTCCTAAATATCCAATTTTTGAAAGTCGTTCGCAGAGCTGCCAACATAGATAAAGTACACGCATAAATGTAAGAGTTCGGTTCCACGCAGAATGTAGCCGCTGCCGGTTAGTGCCGGCTTAACCATTATGGTTATATAAATATATATGACTGTAGCCGCTTCCGGTTTATATATATTGTTGCATGTTATTTTCGTCTAGTGATTTTCTTTATAAATCATTTGAGAAATGAGTTGATAGTTGGGGATATTGTCTAACAAAAGTGTCTTCCCGTTTTGGGTATGTTTCTTAAAATATAATATCAAAATAGAAGCAGTAAATTCGAAAATAAATACATATTGACTTACTTACGATTTGTTTTTATCAAATTGCACATAATACTTGGCGTATCATCTCTCATGTTATTATTGTAGTACATGCATAGTGTTTTTATCTTCGCAATTAACTAATTTCCCACACTCAAAACATAAATTATTGTATGATTTTCATCAAAAACACTCGTAAATAATATAGGTTCATTGTTTGTTATGTAGCTGTCAGTACGACGTTCCCTCATTCACGCCGACCAATGAGAGCAGCGCAGTCGCCGCTGTCTATTCCATAGTGTTGTCACCGCGAACGCAGAATAGATAATCTTTTGGTCAGCTTCATTGACTACATACCATTTACAATATTCGACATTCATTTTTTATTTAGAAAATAAAATTTAAGAATTGTGGGTTTGATATTTCGTTTCAGGCAACGACAGAGTATCTTCGTTTTATTAATTTAAAATAAGTAGGCTCATTGGATAGTAGCTGATTTTGTTAGTCTATGGATTTGGGTCGATATCGTTGGACGATATACCCCATCCCTTCTTTTTTCTTTTCCGCGATGGCTTCTTGGCAGTCGGTTCGCTGAAGGAATTAATTAAGGAAATTCGTTGTACGTATGGTGGTTTTGTGATGGTTTCTCGCCAGGATTGTCTTCACCGCTTGTGACTAAGCAGATTGTGTTTTGTAGGCAACCGTCCCGGAGCCACACACTGTAAAATGTGTCCACTACGTGGTGACGCCATGCGCGTCGTGCAATGTGCGCCGTAAGCGCATCTTAAAAGGAGCGGCAAGTTAGTAATTTATCTTCCTTGTATATTATCTAGGCAAGAATACCTAGTGGCAAACTGTGACGGGTTATTGTAATTTGTTGCAGGTTGCCGCTCCTAAATTTCAATTTAAATATACCTCAGAATTTTGCCAGTGAGATTTCTGTATGATTCTCCCACTATCGCGCCGGCGCCCAGATTTACGCGGATGCCAGGCTTAATCTAGGGCCCACACTATTGTGACCATTACTTGGGTAATGTAGCTCCGTTCTCTAGTAAGTGACTCATTATGTATTGACTACATCCACCTGACAACGAAGACCTAAACGTCGGTGACAATTGTGCAACTGAACATTATTGTGTTTTGGAACATTTATGAAGCTTTGTGAGTGTAATGTTGAAACTAGCTTAAATAGAACGGTAATTAAGGCTTAGGTAACGGAAAGGGCCCTTCTCCAACCTACTTAAATGTAAAATCAACTAATGTTTGTAGTAAGAACACTTGGATATGGTTTGTTGTAACTCAACCTGTTTAAGGTAGGATTAATTTAAGAATAATCTTCGATCATATATTTCTGAAATATATGATCGAAGAGAATAATAGAATAAACCTTGTCATTGAATAAACATTGTAGTAGAAATATTATATATATATATATATATATATATATATATATATATAGACTGAAAAATCAACACATCAACTTCAGATTCTTGTCAATATGTTCTCTAAATAAAACATAGATAACATTTCTACAAGTATGACTTGATTACGAGTGGGTGAGGGCACTCGTAATGAATCACACGTGTGACTAAGGTACTCACATAAGTGATATTCAAAAATAAAAATTATTTTAAATCGGTGATTATTAGTCACATCCGTGATTTCGAAGTCGCATTCGTAATTCAAAAATAGGTCTCCAGGTTACACCGGCCGTGGTCGCAGTCCGATTTTTATATCGATAGGTATTCGTCGTAAGTTTATTTTTTTTTTGTTTTGTTTACTCAAGTTCATACCGTTCATGTCATTAAAACAGTCTATCATCATCAGTTGCTAAGATTTTTTTTTCATTCGATCATTTAAAATTCCTATAATAGTAATAAGTAAAATAAATATGTGCACCAATATACAAATAATTTCATAACTGAAAATATTATATTATTGTTCAAAACCCGTAACTCTCTATATCTTTAACCAAAAATGGCTACATTGTATCTACATTTTTTTTTATTTTTGTATTGCGTGGCTGTGTTACTCCTAAATAAATGCAATGTTGTAAAACCTATATCTAGGACCTGTAGCGCAAGCAAAACTTAACCAAATACCGTTTCCATACAGATATATTTTTTTAATATCGTTCGCATATCGCTATCTCGCTCGCTTATCGCTATCTCGCTTGCATATTTCCGCGCGAGCACAATAGTTGAATGAACGGAAGACGTGGCTTGTAGCCGTAGCATCGTGCAGTGTGCAAGCGACTAACGCTCTAGGACTGGTAAGGCGCCAGTGTCCCCGATAGTACCATCCATACACCTCAATCCTTTAGTCCGAGAGGCTGCTAACTATGCACCCTCCTCCTCCTCCTCATACCGTCGCCCTAAAAACGCGCTCACCGACCCTCCTGATCTCATCACTAGTAAATTGCAAACCCTGCTGGACGCGGCATCTGCGCCGCCGAACAGCACGGGTCACTAAGTACCTTCTGTACACAATTAAGTTTGACCGACCCACTCTGGGAACCGGCCTATCCCCTGAAGCGTATGCACCGTTAAGGGCTGCGCTACCTCGCCCCCTCCCCTGAGAGGGCGAGCGTTCCGATGAAGCCGATAGGGCCCCAGGCTTTCTGCCCGGCCAAAGGCATTAGGCAGTGTTTAGTTGGTAGGCTAACCTTCCGTCAGAGTCCAACATAACCACCCGCCGTAGACCGGGCGCGGGTGGTATCCGGTGCAAGGTCGTCCAAGCACCAGGGGGTTGTCAAAGCGACCACTGTGGTGGCGCGCCCCCTATGAGGATTCACTGCCTACTCCCGCGAGGAAAAAAAAAAAAAAAAGATAGTACATCATATTTTAAAATCATAAGTTATGATGATTTATTCTTGAATGATCCTTCAATAACTTATAATATTGATACGGGTTTGTATGTCATGTAAGTGATGTTTATCAATTTCACCTCTACTGACTGGTATGTCAAGTACTTATTTAAAATTTTATTTCTTGTAATTTTTTTTTTTTATAGTAAGTAAGTAAGTATAGGTAGTATAATACCTATATAGTTCTACATAGTTTTCATTTTAATGCCATTGTTTTCTATAATTTCTTCCATATATTACAATTAACTAAATTATGTCAGTTATAGAAATAAGTTTAACTAGTGCTGTACTCTACCGGTTTTTTAGAGTACTTAACCTTTTGATACTGTTTCTTTATTATTTACATGTTAGTTATTAAGTGCTATCTTAATTATTATTGCATGAAACAAAATTTAAAATGTTTTAACTTAATTCAAGTTCTCCTAGAGAACAATTAGCTATACCTAACGGTAACTAAGTTTAAACTTAAGATCCTATGTACAACACTGTATACTAATAAATGATTGGATATAATTTGACAATAAATACATTTGTGGATGTTATTTTATTTATAAATTTATGATTTCACATGAACAAAAATATTGAAATAAAGAATTATTATTTGTAAGATCAACTATTTATGACTTGAAACAAGATAATAAAAGTTTTACTAGAAAAATAACACTTCTTAACACAAGTAAACATAATATCTCACTTAAAAGTATTTAAGTTATATTAAAACAAAATATTTTTTTAACAAAACTTTTTTATTTTGAAGTATGATCATAATATTTGAAAACAAGAAAATATATATCTCAATACAAATAAAATGTATCTTGAAATGAGATTTATGCTATCTTAATATCAATTTGCACTTTCTGTAACTAAGAAAATATGATTTAATAAAGAGTCACAATAACTCTTAATGCAAATCTATATTTTCTTGATCGATGAAAAAACATATTCTTATATTAAAAACACTAGATTCTTAGAAATAGAACACTAATGGTTTCTTAATCAAAGATTAAGATGTCTAACATCAAATCTCCCTCTGCTTAAAACAATAAAAAAATACCTATGTTCAATTCAAGTAAATATTTTTCTTGCAAGAAGTAAATATTTGTTTCGTTATATATGAGGCAGCCATTTTCTTAGGTCAATGCAATATGTCTTGACACAAGTTGATTTGTCTTATTTCAAGAAATCGTTTTTATCTGTGTTGTTTTGAGTTCTTAAGACGCTTTCAAAAATAGTGAATAAAAATCTGCCATAGCTCTGTCGGTAATAGTTGTTTTGTTATATCTTTGGTTATAACTTCAATATTATCATTTGAAATTTCTCTTGTAAATATGTTGCCAAAGCTGAAACACTTTTACCATTTTCTATATAAAATAGCAGCACTTCACGTTTTGAACAATTAAAAGTATTCATTTTAATGTTTCTAATTTAATTACCTTCAAAAAATTTATGTGACCATTTAATTGAATCGTTGCGAGGCTATTTATATGGAATCATGGTTTAGGGTAGTGCGAATACCTATTTAGGTGTTCCCATTCTCATAAGAATCGAGTGCAAATCTATTATCAGTTCACTTACCGCAACAAAACTGATGATAAATAATAGGGAATCCTGATGTAGGTACAAAGTAGTGTGAATACTTATTAAGGTGTCCCCATTCTCATTAAAAATGAGTGCAGAACCATTATCATAACACTTACCGCAACAAAACTGATGATAAATAATAGGGAATCCTGATGTAGGTACAAAGTAGTGTGAATACTTATTAAGGTGTCCCCATTCTCATTAAAAATGAGTGCAAAACCATTATCATAACACTTATCGCAAAAAAATTGGAAATATAAATACTGTCATCAAAACCACAAACTAATCTGACTTCTAACCGTACAGTTAGTAGAATTTTTGCGTTGGCGCGCGATGTATTTTTCATCATGGTAGCTAAAATAGCAAAAAATAGCAGTTGAATTTAATAAATGTGATAAAGGGATAGTTAGGTACTTACTTTATCAGACTGTATAGGTTTCACTCTGGAGGTAAGTGGAGGAAACTTTAAAACTCTGAACAAAGTTGAAAATTGCTTGTATTTTTCTGTTTGATATAAAAAAAATATATTTTCAATATTTACCTAAAAAAATACAAAAATAATAATAGTTTCGTTTTCTACAAAAGACGTTCTTTTAAATGGTATACAATAATCAAGTGTTCCGTTAAAGTTATTTTGAGAAATCTACTTCCAACAGTGAGATATTATTGGCGCAAACAAAGATAGATAATATAAAATCGACGCATTCGAGGACATATAATATTTTTTCTAGACCTGTAACGTATATAATATTTATGCATAATGAAAGATTTAGCTTTTGGCTATAACAAAAAAATAAAAAAGTATGCAATTCTAGAAACTTCTAAAATGTATTTTTGATCAATAATAATAATAATCATCCATCAACAACTTGCCCTTCAATACGGCCTTGTTGAGCATGAGACACCGTACTATAAGTACGCACCAGCGCCAGTTCTTGAAAATGGCCGTGTGTTGCTCTATTGGGATCGCTCTATCATCACGGACAGGACTATTGCGTGCAATAAACCTGATATCGTGGTGGTCGACCGCTCCCAACGCCGTGCAATGCTCGTCGATATTACCATCCCTCATGACGAGAACCTCGTAAAAGCCGAGAAGGACAAAGCCAGTAAGTACCTTGACTTGGCATACGAGGTAACCGCCATGTGGGATGTTGATTCGACAATCATTGTTCCGATAGTTGTGTCTGCGAATAGTGATGTCATACGCGTGTCCCGTTTTTGCTCACGCAGATCCCAAAATCATAAATAAAATACAAGTAGTTCAGAATAAATTCTGCCGCGCAGCAACTAACTCTCCTTATTATGTTCGGAATTCCGACCTCCATAGGGACCTCGAGATAACGACCATTCAACAACATTTCCGTACCTGCTCCGAACGCTTCTTCAAAGCCGCAGAGCAACACGCGAATCCGCTCATTAGGAAGGCAGTGGACTACACCCCTGCTCCTCCATCTCGTCACCGATACCGCAGACCCCGTCACGCTCTCGTCGACCATGATAACACTTTAACGCGGGACCTTCTGTCCTTGCAGGCGGCATCTGCGCTGCCGGCGGCATCTGCGCCGCCACCCCCTCCATGATCCCTTAGCTTGGCAGCCTTCAGCATAGCCATGACTAGGTTCCCTCATGATAAGGCCGGCGTCACTTTGACTTCCCGCGCCTCTTCTAGCGCTTTTGGGTCCCCTTTATGGGCCTGCGCTGCATCGTCCCTCTCCTGAGGGGCGGTCGCCCTCACGATTTGCCTATATGGTTTTAGAACCTAGGCCAGGCTGAGTTTAGTCGGTAGGTCACGTGGCTGGACCGTTCCGGTCGCGTGGAGTCCGACATAACCTCCGTGACACTTGCCGTTGCGGGGGTATCCTGGGTACGTTTCGTGCCCCTTGTGAGGATTCTCAGCCTTCCTCTCCTGAGGAAAAAAAAAAAAAAAAAGTCTGCGAATGGCTTGATAGCAAAGAGTCTCGATCAACATCTTAAGAGGCTCTCGCTTGACGGATGGATCAAGGGTCGGATACAAAAAGCAGTGATTCTCGACACGGCACGTATTGTCCGGAGATTTCTCTGTGTGCAGCCCTAACCACCGGTTTGTTTGGGCCTTGCCTCGCTACCGGCGGCATACAAGTTTTTTATAGTATTTACTAGCGACCCGCCCCGACTTCGCACGGGTACAATGCAGATACTAAATACACTGCAAGAAACCTGTAAACGTTTTATAATATTAAGATTTATCATAGCAGCGCCATCTATTGATTACTTACTCAACCCAGTCGAAAGGTATCGACATCTGTTAGAATCATTTGGAGTTAACAGATAATTGTGACTGTCAAATAATAACAGCAAAATAATTAGCAATAAATTAAAATTGCAACGATAATTTGAGATTTAAACTATCCTATCTCTCAAGTTGGATCGAACTGCACATGGTGTGCGAATTTTATTATAATCGGTTAAGTAGTTTAGGAGTTCATTGAGCACAAACATTGTGACATGAGATTTATATATATTAGATATTTATTATATATATCTATATTGTAAAAAACTTAAATTTAAGATTATTAATTAAATATATGAATAATAATAATGATCAGTCAATGTTATAGCTCGTTCCACTGTGTAGTGGCCCAATTTAAGGCCGCTAAAAACGAAATAGAGCGTTGCACGCTCTACTTAAAACACGAGGCCCTTCTGGCCCAATTCAAGTAAATTTTAGTTCACACTTAATTTCTTAATTTATAATTTTAAATTTCTTTAAAATTTCTAATTAACTAATTAATGCATACAAACGTTAGCCTAAGGAATCTTCCTCAGACACACGGCCGCATCAAACCGGACGGCCTCAGTGTATAATAGTGAGCGGACTGTATTAGGGCTTTAAATTAAAAATTCAGAGACGAGGTGCGTGTGTCTTTATTGCAGTCACAAGGTAGCAGCATGGCACGAGTTGCCATTCCAAAAAATTATAATGTTGGGTTGCCAACATATTGCCAGGGGCAAAGATATTAAATACATTTCGTTTCTTTACTAAATGCTTAAAAATAAATGACAACTTCCCCCTTATTCCAAAACGTGGACTAAATATAGTACCAGGTTTAGTGTTAGGTTTAAACCATGAACACAAATAAATTGTATTACAAAACGAAGACTATCGTTAGTCCACGGATCATCTATGGTACTAAAGTTAAACCTCTGTGACCCCTAGTTTATCTTTGGTACTAACCTCAAAATTCAGCAAGTATTGTGATATCGCAGCAATCTTTTTAGTGTTCAATTAAATAAATCGTTAAAGATGGACGTGAACGCAATTGATATCATAGATTTAGAAGATCTGGAAGTATTGATGATTCAAGAATTTATCGGGGGTGCCGTTTGAAGCAAAGGTTTGAGGCAGGTGCATATTCCAATGTACTTTTAGGCGATAGTGGTTACCCTGGTTATCTAGTATGTGTATTGTATCAGGTAAATATATTACCTACTGAATATTTATTTATATCTTTTCAAGACCAGATGAAACATGAAGTAGATAAGAGAATTACAAGCGTATGGAAGAGATACTGGTCATTAGAAGAGTACCACGGTAATACAAAAATGGTCGTCAATACATGTATCTTTCCTATACTGACATAGGGATGTCAAACCTGGGCCCTAACACAAAACCTTACAACAAATTATGAAAGTGTCAAAGAAGTATGGAGCAGAGTTTGTTGGGCTTTAAAAGGAAGGACAAAAAAAGGACTACAGAGCTTAGGAAGACTACCAAACTAGATGTCATCTTGGAAAAGGTCAAGGAATTGGAGTGGAGATGAACTGATCATGTATTGACAGACGAAATAATATATGGACCAGGAATATCATTGAATGTAGGTACTCCCAGACTGAATGTGAAAAGGAAAACAGGAAGACCACACTAGCGATGGGCGATAACTACTAAAAGTAAGCGAATTAGTCGATTGTTCAGTTTAGTCGATAAAAGTCGATAACAATCGACGCCGCTCCGTTGTTATCTACTAACGGCGTGCGCCCGTGCCGTGCAGCGGACGAGAACTGACTGAATAACTAAAGTAACTAAACTGTAGCGCACAGGTTATTCATACAGAAATAACGAGTAGTTAAGCTTTTAACTTTCCGCAGCCGCCGTTTTATCCGAATAGGAACTACCTATATACTGCAGGAGATAATAAAATAAAAAAAAATTATATAGTATATTCATTTGTTATAATAACACACAATGACATTTCAAGTGTATAGATTTTTTTTCTGTGTATTATTTGCAATAAAGAGTTTACAAACATACACACAATCATTACACAATCATAAAAAAAGATTCTATATTAATAGTTAATACAAAGAAATCATAATACAATAGAAGCGCACCGTCTTGATTTTATTATATCTTTAAATATCAGTTTGAATTATTAATAATGTAAGTACCTATATGAGAAAACCAAATGTTAAAGTAATATAGTAATACTTTAAGTAATACACCATCCGCATGCCCTCCGTTTGCCATTCCATACGCAATCAGAAAGTAGTTTAGTAATTCAGTAGTAGTAAAATATACGCAAAAATTCCTCATGCGTCGCAAAACTACTAATTCTATACTACTAACTCAATACATACTATGTATTGAGGATCGCAATCCCAGTTAGTAGTATAGAATTAGTAGTTCGTCGATTGTTATTCGAATAATCATGATGAGGAACTACTAAATCGACAATCGAATGCGCAGTGATACAATTTTCGATTTAGTCGTTTGCTTTTTTTGCAACAATCGCCCATCGCTAGACCACACAGAAAGCTGTTTGATGGTCTCCAAGAATTTGCCGGCCCCCTATGGACTAGGATCCCAGGGACAGAAAAAGCTGGAAATTGTTAGACGAGAGGTTTATGTATCCAGTAGGGAGACTGACAAGAGAACTGATGTGTTAATGTTTTTTGAATAGTATATGTTAAGTTGGTTATAAAAGCTTATTATGATACTGTTGAATATTCCATAGCAGTATGTGAGATAAATTAGCATATATATTTATTAATCAGGTTTGACAGATATGACATTAGTAAAATAAAATAAAGAAATCTATAATTATATAAAATACCTTTTATTTACAAAAACACAAAACAGCATTACAATTAAATGTAAAGTTTATATTATTCTTGAGATCAGTTTAATCAATCACAGATTGCTGTCAAATCATCTAGCTAATACTATCATATACTGAATAATTATAAGGTAGGCAGGCCGATAGTTACAATCGAAAATAAGTTCCATATTAATTATAATTGTTTGTATAAAGGTGATAGGATCTAACCATACATATTTAAAATAGGACTAACCTTTTCTTCTGAATTCCAATTTGTACCCCTTTTTATCTTTTGTTTTTCCATTTTTTTGTAATTTATTATATTAATTTATTTTACAGAAATTTTTACTATGAAGTTAAGGCTCACAACAAATAAATTGTATGCACATCAAACTAAAACGACGATACAAAATATTTTCTGCAATTTGAAATATTGTGCACCGCATTCCATTTTTTTGTACATACGTACATTGAATCAAAAATCTCAGTTATACTATTTTACAATAGTGGAACCTATCGTGTTATAAAAACGTTATATTTCAATAACCTTTCCTTTATATATCAAACATTTCTATTTTGAGCTCTGCACTTAAATATAAAAATATATATTATTATTTTAAACATAACAAACATTTTGTGAAATGGAACGTTACGTCAAATAAGAATGAATGATTGAATGGTGTATGACATTTGGCTGTTTTTATCTATGATTACGATTAAACCAGGGACGATCCTTAGTACTAAATAGTTCTTGATTGGTTCGAGATTTGAAATAAGAATACAATTTAGTCCGAGGTTTAACTTTAATACCGATTAAACCTAGACTTAGAGCCGATTTCACCGTCCTTCATAGAAACCGAGTTTAATAAAACTTGGTTTTGATTGATCGAGTTCAGAAGTTAGTTGTGATCGTGGCTTACATCCGCACCGATTTCACCAACTCCCATTGATCTCGTTTACTAAAACGTAGTTAATCCACAGATTAGAGTAGTAATCTTTGACAAAGAATGTACGAATGAATGATTGCTTTTAAAGTGTTGCAATCAAAGAAATTATTTCAAATCAAATGGGAACATAAATTATAAGAATTACTTCAGGATACGATATTCTTGATTCAGATAGTCAGTAACGGGTGTTAAAAATTCCATAATTAATTACTTCTTATAAATAATAACAAAACAATTACTCATCTCGTGTAAATAAAATAAAATTTCAAAACAAAATATAACGAATTTTAAATAATTGGGTAGCTTCACGGTATCTTACAATGACCTTGCTTGTTTAATGGACTCCGATTACAAAGTCGAAAAGGAAAAGGGACCCGACCTTTGCTGCGAGCGAAAAACAAACGCTCATAGAACTTGTCGAGCGGCATTTCGATATTGTTGAAAGTAAAAAAACAGATAGCGTCAGCGTAAAATTAAAAAATGAGCTCTTTAAACGCGTTTAGAAACGCTAAACGTCCAGAATCGGCCGTTCAGAAACTGAATCAAGTTTAATATGAACGACGATTACGCAAAGCTGGTGAAATGTAAACTCGGTAGCGAAACTCAGTTTAGAGCGTAAACTGAGTTTAACTTGAACTGATCGCGTTCAATTTCGACGGTGAAATCGGCCCTAAGTAGTTCTGGTTTAAACCTGGTTCTTGGAAAGTTTTTGTAATAAGAGGGCTTCAAGTCTTTGTGAAAATTGTTATACATAAATGTAAAATTGAAAACAGCTTATGAATGACTCAAACAAGAAACTTTCGTATTATATCTATAGATACATATTTGTAAAATAAATGATTTACTACATATTACATAATTTTTATTTATTTTATGGAAATAACTGCAATAACGTTATGTCTAATATTTAAGTATCCAATAAAGGATTTTTATTACAACATCTACTTACTGAGAATGAAACTAAAAGTTAAATTACAATGTTATTTGACTGAAAAATTACTTAATACTATTTTACTACAAATAATCAGAAAAGGTAGGTAAATTACAATATTTACTAAAAACTGTCACGTAGCGGAGGGCTACGGAGCAAAATAGGATAAGGATAATAAAAGATAAATACAAGATACTAATATATTGAAAGAATTATTAAGACAGCACGGCCAAATAAGTTAAAAATACAAAATAACAATAATAAGATGGTAGAGAAGGGGAAAGAAAGGAAGGCGGTACCAGGATCTAGGTAGCCCAAGTATCGGTAAGCTGGCAGTATACAGCAGCAGACAGGCAGGTATTCAGCGGCAGGCTGGCAGGTATTCCGCAGCAGGCTGGTAGACACACAGCAGCAGGTTGGCAGGTGTGCAGCGGCGAGCTGGCAGGTATTCAACGGCAGGCTGGTAGGTATTTTGTAGCAGGCTGATAGGTATGCAGCAGCAGGCTGGCAAGTATTCCGCAGCAGACAGGCAGGGATGCAGCAGCAGGCAGGCAGGCAGAGAACGTAGGAGGCTCGAAGTCGCAGCAATAGTACGTGGTTCTTTTGATGTAGTATGTAGCAGAGTTTTTCTGCGCAGTAGTTTCCGAGTTGAAGACTCTTATCTTCATAGAGAGCTCAAGGTAGTATAGAAGGTTGTGTGTAGAATCAGAAGTAGAAGTAGAATGTCCGTCTAGAGACCCTGGACCGCCTTATATATTAGCCAGAAATGATGTTCCAAACTAAATACAAAAATTTAAAATTATGACATAAAATTCATATGGCATAAAAAATAATAAATATATTTAAATTTAGACATTTGGAATTATGTGACGTCACGTCTGACTGTTGTCATACGGTCAAAATCTAGAATGTTCGTAACAAACCAAGAGAAATCGTTGAAAATAATAAAAATTATTAAGAAATTATAACAAATATACAGCAAAAAGTAAAGAGAAAAGTAAATTAAAAGTGTTCAGTCCAATAAAAGTGCTAAAAGTGAAGGTTATAAACCATAACAGTGCAATTTAGTGATACAACATAATATAAGATGATTTATAAGTGTTAAACGTATTTGTACACAGTTAAATTGAAAATAATATATTATTCCAAGGTAAAGTTGAGACATTCTTATTTGTAATTACACCAAAGACTCATATTTGAACATTACATAGGTAGGTAGCAACTGAGAAGTCAATGATACATACAAATCAGTCTATAAAGTAATAAATATAACCGTCCATCTAATAGTTTTCTAGTAGATTATGATTTATAGCTAATAGCATATGCGTAGTCCTCAGCATCACAAGCATAATACTTACAGTACTCTTACAGTACACATTACCGACAGAATACCCATTTGCACATACAGTAATACTATACGCGATTCCCAATGGAATCAACACAAAGTTGTGTTGGGCTTGGGTGTTAATAGATCACCTCTGTCCAGCTCGCTTAACACTAACGGCAGTGCTGTGGGGGAGCACCCCCAGTGTATCCTACATACAAGTTGGGTGTAGCGACCACTTTCCTAGGGTATCCATGCCGACTATCTAGAGGTGTTCAATATTCCCATACTTGAACTCCATACATGCATGACACGATTAATTATAGAAATGCAGATGCGTAGATTGCATGAGCGTAGCTTGAAAACTAGCAGATGGGCAGATTTGCATTAAAAGATAACAATTTACTTATAATTGCAAGACCTGAGAAAATTCTCGAACATTCTGTTAGAAAATTAAAACTTTACATATAATTGCAAGTTCCGAGAAATTTCCAGAATGTTCTAATAGTATAGACGTTACAAAACAAATAGCATAAATTGCTATGTTTGAAAAATGAGTGAAATGAGAGTAAGTATACTTATTGTTTTTACAAGATAATTATAAAAGTTATCTTAACAACAATAATATGTTAACACCTTTGTTATGCAAGTAAATGATTTTAATAATTGTATTATCTAACAGTTACATTATGTAAATTTAAGTCTAATCACAATCTATGGGTAATACACATATTTTCATAACAGCTCTTCTATGTGTATGACCATTCGAGGTCTTAACCTCAACAACTCTAACTTTGTAGTCTTTACCTGGGTAAATATTAGTTACCCTAGCCAGAGGCCAGTTTGAAGGTGACAAATTATCATATCTTAATATTACAAGTGATCCTATTTTTACATTTGGTTGTGAAACATGCCACTTTGTTCGAGTTTGTAATGTATTTAGATAATTTTTACTCCAAGTTTTCCAAAATAACAATTTCATATCATTACAAGTTTTCCAAAGTTGAGATCTCGTTATCATAGATACATTAGAACTTGGGTAAGTTTTTAAGGCTGTACCTGTTAAGAAATGACCAGGAGTGATACAAGAATAGTCATTTACATCATTAGACAGTGGCATCAGAGGTCTACTATTTAGTATGGCTTCTATTTGACTCATCACTGTGTACAACTCTTCATAAGTCAAAATTGATTTAATTAAGGTTCTTTTCAAACGGTACTTAACACTTTTTACGCCAGCCTCAGCCAACCCAGCAAAGACAGGAGAATAACAAGGCAAGAAGTGAAAATTAATTCCGTTTTCTGCTGAATATTGACCTACTTGTCTTTGATGAGTTGAACTGTATAATTTATACATTTCATCTAATTGACTCCTTGCGCACTTGAAAGTCTATGCATTGTCGCTGTATATGTCAGATGGCAATCCTCTACGTGAAATGAATCTATTTTAACATGCAATAAAAGTTTCTGTCTTTAAATTTGATAACACTCCCACAAATAAGCACACATATAACCATTCGAGATTATTGATTTTCTCAGCCTGTGCATTTTCAGCGAAATCGGTCCCGCATAATCTAGGCCGACCTTTTGAAAAGAGCGCAATGCATTGACTCTGTCAGGCGGCAAGGAACCCATTAGCTGCTTTGCGGCTTCAGCTTTAAATCTAAAACAAACAGTACATTTATGCAAAACTTTTTTAACTTGTCTAAGACCATGTACAATCCAAAATTTTTGTTTTATAATAGACAAGACCAATTTAAGGGCCTGCATGAAGGTTTCTTAAGTGTTCATTTAAAATTATTAAATTTTGTAACAGGTGAGTTACGAGGTAAGATTATAGGGTGCTTTTGTGAATATGGAATTTCAGCATTTTGTAATCGGCCACCTACTCGCAATATTACCCGCGAAAGCAAATAACAACAGCGGTATTCTTCGACGTCGCCAAAGCTTTCGACAAAATTTGGCACACCGGGTTCATTTATAAACTTTATAACAGCGGCACGCCCGACCGCCTAGTTAGAACAATCCAGGCGTTTCTGCTTAACAGAACGTTCAGATTCAAATACGAGGGCACTCTGTCCTCACCGCGACCACTACACGCCGGCGTCCCGCAAGGCGCCACGCTCTCACCCACACTATACACAGTCTACACGACTAACATACCGACACCACCGAAAGGTGTCGAGTTAGCTTTGTTTGCGGACTACACCGGACTCTATAGTAAAGGCCCGCGCATCGAGCACACTATCACGCGAGTGCAGCGGGCGTTAGATGAGCTGGGAGACTGGTTCCGTCTTTGGCGCATCGAGGTAAATCCTGACAAATCGTCCGCGATATGCTTCGATGGGAGGAGTCGGAGACAGTTAGTTCCATACGGGACTGACTACATTCGCCTACAGGGCGCTGTCATACCATGGCAGCGCTCTGTCAAATATCTAGGCGTCACCCTGGACAAACGGCTCACCTTCGCAGTTTCCGACCGCATTCGCCGTCCCAAACACGCGCTATCAGACCCGCCAAACACAATAACAGCTAAGCTCAACAGGTTACTCCAGGCGGCTTCTGCGTCGCCGAACTACACAAGCACGTAAGTATAGGGTCCCAGACCTTCCGCCCGACCAAAGGCTGTAGGTAGTGTTTAGTTGGTAGGCTTGTAGGGGGCCCCTGGGAACACCAAGCTACTTCCGGGAACCCCCAGCTCCCCCGTCGCCGTAGCAGTCGCGACTTCCTCGCGCTCGCCGGCGACCCGCGGCGGCGCCGCAGCTGTGCTACCGAGCCCGGCGCCGCCTTCTTCGAGCGGGATCGGCCATCTCACGACCCCGCTCGGCGGCCTCCTTCTGGAGCATCACTCCCGTCCTATTCGACACAGATACTCACCGAAGCAGCCGTGCCCGGTGAGTATCTGAGTCAATCGGTAGGTGACCTCCTCCTTCCCGTGGAGCGAAGCTTCGAGGTGCGGGAGTACGGCACCGACGGCCCGCTGGCGCGCGCAGATCCGTAGTTCGAGCTGCGCACGCCAGGCCGCCACAATCCGTCGGTGCCACTGCCGCTTAGGCACTTCGCGCGCGGGTTCCAGGGCGCTCCCCCCATCGCCCTCCCGGCCGACACGCCGCGACGCATACGTCGCCGCGTACATGTCGGCCAGGATGTCAAATGGGGGGGAGCGTCCCAGAACCGTCGCCGCCTCGTACGAAATTGTACGGTAGCCTCGCACGATCCGTATAGCCATTATCCGCCGCAGGCTCCGTAGCAGAGCTCTGTAGCGTGGGGACCTCGCGCAGTCTTGCGACCACACGGGGGCCCCATACATGGCCACGGATCGCACGACGCCCTCGTACAGGCGGCGAACTCCATCCCTCAGTCCCCCGAGATTGGGCAGCAGGCGATGCAATGCGCCCGCCACCCTTTTGGATCGGGGGACCAACCGCACGAAATGCTCCTCAAAGCTCCAGCGGCGGTCCAGGGTGAGGACCGGGACCACCGCGTCACCCACCCGGATCCGGCAGCTGGGTGGTTCCCGGCGCCTCGGAAGGCCGTGGAAACACAGCGCCTCGGTTTTGTGAGGCGCTATTTGTACCAGCCAACCCAGCTGGCGGATCGCCCGCACGACACATGCCACCCCAAGCTCGTCAAGCCTGAGCACCGGCCCGAAGTCGGCCCCAGTCGTCACGACGCACCGCGCCGTCAGCACGCGGGCTCGCTGAGCCGCCCACGCTGCACACGACGCACCGCGCCGTCAGCACGCGGGCTCGCTGAGCCGCCCACGCTGCACACGACGCACCGCGCCGTCAGCACGCGGGCTCGCTGAGCCGCCCACGCTGCACACGACGCACCGCGCCGTCAGCACGCGGGCTCGCTGAGCCGCCCACGCTGCACACGACGCACCGCGCCGTCAGCACGCGGGCTCGCTGAGCCGCCCACGCTGCACACGACGCACCGCGCCGTCAGCACGCGGGCTCGCTGAGCCGCCCACGCTGCACACGACGCACCGCGCCGTCAGCACGCGGGCTCGCTGAGCCGCCCACGCTGCACACGACGCACCGCGCCGTCAGCACGCGGGCTCGCTGAGCCGCCCACGCTGCACACGACGCACCGCGCCGTCAGCACGCGGGCTCGCTGAGCCGCCCACGCTGCACACGACGCACCGCGCCGTCAGCACGCGGGCTCGCTGAGCCGCCACGCTGCACACGACGCACCGCGCCGTCAGCACGCGGGCTCGCTGAGCCGCCCACGCTGCACACGACGCACCGCGCCGTCAGCACGCGGGCTCGCTGAGCCGCCCACGCTGCACACGACGCACCGCGCCGTCAGCACGCGGGCTCGCTGAGCCGCCCACGCTGCACACGACGCACCGCGCCGTCAGCACGCGGGCTCGCTGAGCCGCCCACGCTGCACACGACGCACCGCGCCGTCAGCACGCGGGCTCACCTGAGCCGCCAACGCTGCACACGACGCACCGCGCCGTCAGCACGCGGGCTCGCTGAGCCGCCCACGCTGCACACGACGCACCGCGCCGTCAGCACGCGGGCTCGCTGAGCCGCCCACGCTGCACACGGGGAAAATGAAATCCCCAGCGAATCCCCACCCTCCGTCCTGCAGGAGCGCCGCTTCTATGTGACCATAGAAAACACTGACTCAACGTTGAGACCAATATCGGCCGGTGTACCACAAGGTGGCTGCCAATCACATGCATGCTACTCGTGGTACACCGATGACATACCCAAAAACCGGGATGTCATGCTAGCTCTCTACCTGCCCACGCTGCGCTGAAGCTGAAGACAGCTGGATAAGCTCCCCGAATGGCTGAACAAGTGGCACCTGGTGGTAAATCCTGCCAAGACACAGGCTATACTACTCAGCAAGGCTGCCACATTACCACCCCGGCTGCAGCTGCTGGGCCACGAGATCGCGTGGTCGCCCCGGGTGAAAATCTCGGGGTGACCATCGACCGGCAGATCACCATGACGCCGCACGTAGAAGAAAAGGTGTGCCAGACGCGTGCCACGAGGGCCATACTCCGAAGGCCCTTAATCGGGCCCAAGCTGCCTCTGAAGATAAAACTCGCAATCTACAAGCAGTACATAAGATCCAAACTCACATATGCAGCGCCAGCGTGGTACGCGCTAACTGGGAAGACGGAACGCAGGCTGGGCAGCAGTCTCTGGCGCTCCGTAACATCGTAAGGGCGCCACGATACGTCAGGAACGATGTAATAGCGCGGGACCTGCACATGGAAACGCTGGATCAGTACATAAAAAAGACAGCAACTAAACTTTTCAGGACAGCCACCAGCTCAAAACATCCGCACATTAAAAACATAGCGCCCTACCGCACCCGGCCACCGGACAGGCGAGCCGTCCCATGAAGCCTTTTCCTCCACTCCACGGATAAAGAGGAAGAAGAAGATGACGAAGGAACTACCATATCAAAGATAGTCGCACACTAGCGGCTAACAATTTCAAAAAACAACATCCAGAGGATGCACCCGGAAAAACGGTTGCTCCGCAAGAAGCTAAGGTGGAGGCACACCAGCCACCACCGCCCCAAGGACCCAACCGTTGCCACGGTTGGCGGTAGCTTCCACTGAAAGGGAACATTTTCCCGAACAGTTAACATTTGCAGAAATGCGGAGAAGATTAGCCCCACAAACGAATTCTTCAGGTAAAGCGTGTTGGACCAAGACTGCTTAAGTGCTCAATTAACGCATTTTTTCATTTTATTAATGGAAAATCTTTTTTTAAAATGGATTAAAATGTTTTAGATTCAAACGCGTTAGCCACTGACAGACGCTAGTGCAAGGTAAAAGACACGGGCCAATAGATTCACCCGCGCCTCAGCAGACGCGCGACCAATTTGAAGGCGAGAGGCGTCCAGATACATTTGATCTAGTCGTACCCGCACCCGCCTTGAGTCTGAATAAAGCCATAGGGTCAATAGGACCAACAGCTTAGGTCGAGTTTAGTCGGTAGGTCTGTCGTGTCGAGCCGCCTCCATTTGCCAGGAGCCCGACATAATCACCGTGACCCTTGCCGTTGCCGTGGTATCTTAAAAAAACTGTTATATGTGTACGGTTGTATACAATAAGCCTTCATAATAAAGTACGCTTTTTAGTTTTACATAGTATTATGATTATATTACAAATTTTTAATATTATTAATTACAAATATTCTTCACTGTTCATAATTTTTTGTTAACTATCTTCCGCCCGCGGCTTGCATACTAACTTTCACCCCCTAGCTGGTCGAAATTTCAAAAATGCTAGAACAAATTGTTGGCAAATGCGACGACCACGTTGACGATTCGGCTGCCATCTTAGCCGCCCCTCAACAGCTATGTAGATAACGTCCGGTCATCGGTGCCAGCCTCGTGGGAGGTGATTCGGTGACTGGAGCCCTGGCGCTTCGCTACTGATGATAGTCACGTCCTCTAACCCTCCCACGTATCGACGGTAGATCGCGGGTTCGTTTTGGTTAAGAGGGACGAAGCCACAATAAAAGTACCGTATTACATATAAGTGGCCTGCGTCTATTTACACTTTACACAAGTATTTTATTTGCGTTGATTACTTATTATTATTAGCTAACGCGCAACGCGATATATTTTTACACGGTCAACTTCCGTGCGCGTCCCGAGGCGGTCGCCTCGCAACTCGGTCCACGGGTGGAAGTGGGTGGGGCAGCGTCGCCCGCGCTTCCAATTCCGAATTGTTCAGGTAATATAACAATACAACTTACAGATTAATAAACAATTAAACAAATATAAATATTGCATGAACACAAATGTTTAATGATTTCTTATCAAGTGCTTAAATAAAAAGTTGCATGGTTTTACCTTTTAAAATTAAGAAATCCCATACAAATTTTCAACACCATCCCTTTTTTCGAAATAAAAATAAATATATATACAAGCCTAGAGATACTTCACTACCAGACTTATTATTTACTAGCTGTGCCCGCATGGAATGAAATAAAAAAGAAAAAATTAAATTCTAAAATAAAAAAAAAACTGTTTAACGTCAAAATAGCCCAAGTTACTCCTTATTACATAAACTATCTGCCAGTAAAAGTCCCGTCCAAATCAGTCCAGCCGTTCCAGAGATTAGCCGAAACAAACAGACGGACAAAAATGTTAAAAATACGTATTCAAAAATATTCATATGCAAGTAGTAGAAGCGGTTATTTTAATATTACAAACATATACTCCAATTTTATTTATTTCTATGATCGATTTAAATGTAGACTTAAATAAAAGTTGCTTAGATACTTTTATACAAATTACAACACATTGTGTAATTTAAGCTATTTAATTATCCACAATCATGTGATCAATTCTTACTAATATAATATTATAAATCGAAAAGTGAGTTTGTTTGTTTGTTCCGCTTTCACGTCGTAATTACTAAACCGATTGCTTTGATGCAGACGTAAAGATCCGTCCGAATTAAATAATCCGGATCCGGAAAAAAAGTCTGGATTAAATAACAGAGTACTTTTAACCCGGAAAAATCGGCAGATCCCACCGGATGCGCAATAAAAGCTTCGCTCAAAAACTACTGCATGGATTTTTCATGTGTTGTTTTTCAATAGATGATGTGATTCCCGAGGAAGGTTTTAGGCTATTTTTAGACCGACAGATCCCGTAGGATGCGCGATAAAGACTATTCAAAAACTACTGTTCGTATTTGCCCGCAGTTTTCATCAATAAACAGTGATTCTTGAAGAAGGTTCTAGGCTATGATGTATCCTGGAAAAACCAATAAATCCCACGGAAGGCGCAATAAAGGCATCGCTCAAAAGCTAATGCACAGATTTTCATGAGGGTTTCATCAATAGATAGTGATTCTTGGGCAAGGTTTTGCGGCATTGTTTATCTCGGAAAAACGTATAGTCCCACGGGAAGCGCGATAAAACCTTCGCGCCATAAACCGACTTCCGCGCATATGTAGCCGTGGGCAAAAGCTATGAGCCTTAACCCTCTATAGACCCAATCCCGAAATCCACGCGGGCGAAGCCGCGGGCAGAAAGCTAGTTAAAAATAAATCAATACTACTTTTACTTACAGTGCATGTTGTATCAACATTAATTGGCTCGCTCGACTGACGCTGACGGAGCAGTGGCTGACGTACACCCTCGCTGTTGCAATGTTGAAGCTTCGAGCTGGCTAAAATGAAACATTATTTTAATTGACTTTTACTATTATTAATTGACAATTATAAAAAAATACCAAACTCTCCTCTTTTTCCAATAAAAAACGTGTCTGAGAATAAATCTCCCCAACCATTTTGCCGTAGTGTTGACTGGTAAGAGCTTTTTTTTTTTTTTTGGACGGACCTATACTGAAGCCTCAGATGGCTATGTTCAGCTTTGCAATGATGTGTATTTGTGGAAGGCGCACGAACTGAAGGTTCGACACCTAGCCAACTAACGACACCGGCGAGCCGGTGTCGTTAGGGTCGAGACAAAGGGAGTCGACGCAGCTTGAGCGCGCCGTCTAATGGCTCGAACGCTCAATTTCGCCGTGTAGTGGTGGATGAGAATCTACCCGGTACGTGACGGTACCGGGTATATGTTTGACGAAGGTATGACCCGGGTCTTCGTGGGAGTGAGCGATAGACGTGGGTGTGTGGCGTGAGGGACGACGCAGTTGGTGGCCGGCGGGAGGGATTGGTTTGCGCGTGTGATGGGGTCGGGTGGGTCGGACAAGATGTTTTTAGGGCGGCGGGCTCTAGCCGAGACGCTATCTATGGGGGTGTAATCTATCATTTTTTGAATGAGAGTATTGGGGTGGGTGAGAGCGTTATTGAAATAGCGAGTGGTTGGATCTTTTATGTGGGCTTCAATCGACTGAAGGTCAAGATCGTAATGTAAATCTATGCTACGTGAGTACCACGGGGCACCCAGGGCGCGGCGTAAGAATTTGTTCTGGACTACCTGTAGTTTGTGCAACCGGCACTTAGGGACGTGGGCGAACACTACGGATGCGTAGGTAAGTATCGGGCGGATACAAGCTTTGTATAATGTCAGCTTATTTCTAAATGACATTTTACTTCGCTTCCTAATGAGGTGGAATAGTCTACCTAAGATAAAGGCTGCGCGATTGCGAACTATGTCGATGTGAAGTTTGAACGTTAGCTGTCTATCGAGCGTAACGCCTAAATATTTAATTACATTTTGCCAGGGAATTGGCTTATCAAAGAGCTTTATTGACGGAAAGTCAAGGGTGGCTATTCGAGTCCTGCCTCGATAAAAGTACATTGCTGCGCTCTTATCGGGGTTGACCTCGATTCGCCATTTGGTGAACCAGGCGCCGAGCGAGTCGGCGGCTAGCTGGAGATTTTTTATTAATTTGGGGATGTTTAAGCCGGACGTAGACTGGTAAGGGATTTCAACTGTCTATTATACTGGCTGTATAGCTCATTACTAGTGTTCGGAATAGCTAGTTTAATTTTCTGTACTTGCAATTTTGTGACAATAGTATGGATATCCATACTATGCCTGGGAACTTACTATTTTCAGAGATTTAAAAATATTGTATTGAACTTTCAAAATAGTATTTCATCTTTTAGCTTATTGTTGTAATAATAAGTTGTAAACATAAAACTTTTCAATAAACGCGTTAAGAAACGAATAGCAAATAAAAGCAGAACAAACCACGTTGATTTTAGCTTTATCCATGTTACGCTTCCATCGACTTTCTGTCTACAATTACATAAAATTAAACTACCTATTCCGAGAACTATCAATTACACACACCTGCGATATGAAGACCAGCGACACTGCAAATTCTCGCTATTAAGAAACATCGTCATTGAAGCCACCGCAGAGCGAAAATGCTGACGCTAGTATAGTATATTTCAATATTAATTGAAACATTCGTTTACTCACTTCATATTCATTCATACTTCGAGTAAGTAGCATTAGGTTAGTTAGACATAGTTAATGTAATTCTATTATTTCAAATAATTTTGTATAGTTCAGATTTTTTTTTGTCAATCTTCACCCCCCACATAACCGCCGGCTCGCCGCAGCCGTTTTCTCAGGGAAAAAAAAAGGATACTCGCAGGACGTCGCGAAAATCATCTTTTATCGAACGTAAATATCACAAAAATCTCCATTCACAGAGAAAATTGTATTCGATATCATGTCGATCACGAACGAACGGGGCGCAACCAAACTTGGCTGAAGGCCTAGAAGCCATGGCTGTTAAATATTTATAAGAAAAATTATTGAATGAAATAATGACATCGAAAATTTTTGTAATGTTTGGATGCTCATTTTTAGTTAGTTTAAAGAATATTTATTAGGAATAGAAGAAAAAAATTGTCTAAAAATTAATTAATTATTTTTATGTAATAATTAATTCTAAGTTTATAGTGATTAATTTTGATACACTATTTTTTAACGTTTCTCATTACATTGAATATCATTTGTTTTTGAATTAGGTAGTTACTTATTTTATTTTTGAAACGAAACACCATAAACTACTCAAACCACACAACATCTTTAATATGCAAAAGAAACTGTTTGATAAATTAGAAAACATATTTCATTAGATTATAAATTTATATTAAAGTCTAATTAATTTAAAATTAATTATTAAATTTAATTATTACAATAAGAGGATACAAAAGGAATACAAGAGAGAGATTCTTATTTTAATCTAAGTAAACTTATACAATAGCTTTGACAGTTAGCAATATCACAGACGATATTTTTGTATCGGCTACGGAAGAGCATTCGTTGCATATCGAGTGCTAACACTGGATAAATATCACGAGAATTCCAAATGTCGCGATTAGTTGATATCCGCCATGTTTTTTCGATAAATATCGAGTTCGACATTATATCAAAGGAGTGAGAATTGGCTCCCTGGGCGGTTACCAGGCCCTGCTGTCGAGTCTCCGATATTTAGGGACCTGCTGCAGACCCGAAGTTGAATCTAAGCTTCGATTCAAGAGAAGAACCAGAATGTTGTATTTGTAAGTGTACTAGAATCATTCTCGTGTTGCTTTACCTTTCCTTACCTTAAGCATTATTTCTCAAAATTTAATAAAATAAAAATATAACAATAAATCAAACAAACACTAACCATTTCAGGAAAGGGATTGATTTGACCATCCCAGCTAAAATGCATCACAGCATACTCCGACAGAGCATTGCTACTTGTAGGTCCTCCACTGCTGGCACTGATATTGGCATTTATAACAGACTAGACTTTTAATTTGCTTTTATAGTTGCTGATATACTGAAATAAAAGGTACAAATAGTAGAAATATAAATGAGTCTGTTTAAATTGACGTGTTCCGGCGTCCGGCCTTGTTTGCAAGACGAAAGCGGTTTGAGCTCTTCGATCAATTCTCACGTTACCGATTTTGTAAGGCGATTTAGTTTGATATAAACTGCTCCTCGGGCATAGAAAACGGGTCGCTTGCATCCCGAAGACTGCATCGCATAATTACCAGTAATCACTGCTACCTTTCTTCTTCAGCGAAACCTCTTCAAATGCTTTTCTTTTTGTTTTCGAAATAGAATACAAATCTGTGAGCTATGTGCAAAATAAGCCCAAGTCGTCAAGACAAATCGGAGTCGAACATATCGTATATAAAACATATGCACAAAACTTAAAACTCACTACAATCGCAAACTAAAACATACCGTACCATCTCATAGCGACAGTCTCGGACTAACATTTTTCATTTGAAAATTCTATATAATTGATGATATCATTTGAAATATCAAAAGCGATCCATTATGCAGTTTTGTCGAAAATGTATATAGAAATCATTCGTTCATGATGTCACATATCATCAAATTTTCACATCAGTTCATTCGAGATCGGTAATAAACTGTCTACATTTCATGACATGTCATGACAAAATTTATAGGTACAATATCCTGCGATGAAAGATCCTTAATAGGCATGCAAGTTTTAATTTACAGACTGAAGAAAAAAAAACGAAACTTATTTTTCAAATTTTATTCCTTTCACAAATGATAGATCAATTACATTCCTTGACATATGTAATGAATATTTTTACATGTTCATAAATTCAACTTTTGAGTACAAGTTCAATATGTAACTGAACTGCGGTCTTTCATTCACTTATTACTAAGTACTTACTATTTACAGCACATAATAATTATCCGTGAACATTTCTTAAATGTTACTTTTATTATATCACCTATGAAATTGTATGGCGATTTCTATGAAATTACCTTATTGCATAATAACATTTTCTTTATTAAACAACTAAGGCATTTTGTACCTTATAAATACGTAAGCAGACATTAAGCTATACTATGTTTTAATTGATAAAGTTTAAAATACTAACAACTTTTTGTTTTCAATTTAAATTTACAAATGTAAGATTCTAGAGTAAAATAAAATGAAGCCTCAAATGGATACAATTACAAATTATATGTGCGGCAGTGTCACAGGTAAATTCAGTGCCAAGTTGTAACTGAACTTAACTGCATCAGTATGAGTACAACACTTTTGTTCCTTCAATTTATTTATACAAACATAGCGAAAATAAATTATTTATGGCAAAGAAGTTCTTAACACAATTCACAAAAATAATTGTGATTTTGACTAACTTTATTATGAAATAAATGTTATAATTATATTATAATCAAGAACGTTATATTCGAAACATGCCTTACATCAAATTAAAATTAATTGACATTATAGCTTGTAGGTAATTGTAGCAGTAGAAACAGTACAACGAGTACACACTCACAAACTTAGTCTTTAGTTTCAACCATACGATTGTTTTACTAAGCATTTAATTTGTATTTACCTATTAAGTGTCGTCTTATTAAATCTGTATCGAAAAATGTATTAAAATATTGTTAGCTTTTTGTAGTATAAAAATGCTCTGGGTTTCTAAATAATAGACCCAAGACTACTCACTAACTCTTACTGTATCATAACTAAATTTTAGTTAATAACAAGATATTAAATAAACTTTATAAATTAAATAACCCGAATTTAAGACGGAGAAATTAAGCTGCTAATAAATAGAAATGACTAAATAGTAGTACAAGCATATTGTTCGGGATAGAATAGTTTGAAATAAGATAGTTACAAATGTATAAGTTATGTTATAAGAAATAAATAAACAATAGAAATAAGATAGTAATAAAATGGCGGAATAATATTAAGAATAGCATAGTTAAGAAATAAAGATAAGTTTTAGCTTAGGAAATGAATAAACTATATAGAATAGGTTCCCATAGCAATAAGAATACATATAGTATGTAAGATTGATATACGAGGGGCGGTCAAAAAGTTCGCGGAATGGCGGGTTGGCGGGGGTGAGGTCGCTCCTCCAGGTAGCCGCTACTTGAGTAACTCATAATTACTATATATGCCAATTTCTAGCCTAATTGGGTCATTAGCTTTCGAGTTACAAACGAGTAAACAAGTAAATCGGGAACAAACTAGCCACTATGGAGAAAATTGAAAATCGCGCCGTCGTAAAGTTCCTCACCAAACAAGGAAAAACGCCTCAAACTATTTTGCAAGAGATGTTAGCTGTTTACGGAGACTCTGCTCCTGGTAAAACCATGATTTACAAATGGCACGGCCTTTTCAAGCAAGGAAGGGAGTCAATTGAAGATGATCCTCGACCTGGACGGCCCATTGAGGCCACTACGCCGGAAATCATTGAAAAAGTTGAAAAACTTGTATTGGAAGACGGAAGGTTGAAGAAGAAACAACTTGCAGCATCAGTTGGAGTATCAGAAACCACAATTTTAAATATTCTTCATCAACATCTTAGCATGAGTAAAGTGTGTTCAAGGTGGGTCCCGAGAATGCTCACGCCGCTGCAAAAACGTGAGCGCGTCAACTGTTCCCGCGAGTTTTTGGACCGCTGTGGAGAAGATAGGGAAGAAATTATGGCCCGAATTGTAACCGGTGATGAAACTTGGGTTCACCACTATGAGCCTGAGTCAAAGCAGGAGTCGATGCAGTGGCACAAAAAAGGCACACCACCCCCTAAAAAATTTAAAGTGTCGCAATCGGCCGGAAAGATCATGGCGACTATTTTTTGGGATACTGAAGGTATTCTTTTGATCGATTATAAAGAACGTGGTGTTTCTATAACGGGAGAGTACTACACTTCCCTATTGGACCGATTAAAAGAAGCTATTAAAGAAAAAAGAAGAGGAAAACTGACAAAAGGTGTACTCCTTTTGCACGACAACGCGCCCGTTCACACGAGTCATGTTGCGACGGCTGCCATTCATCGATGCGGTTTTGAACAACTACGCCATCCACCCTACAGTCCAGACCTGGCCCCTAGCGATTTTTATTTATTCCCAAAGATGAAGAAAGAGCTGCGTGGAAACAAATTTAGAGACGATGATGAAGTCAAGTCGGCGATTTCGGCGTATTTTGACGCCCAAGACAAAACCTATTTTTTTTCGACGGTATTAATAAGTTATATGCCAGATCCGAAAAATGTATTCGTGTTAAGGGGGAATATATTGAAAAGGAAAAATAACATAATGTATCATTTCATCTTTTTTCCCAGTCATTCCGCGAACTTTTTGACCTCCCCTCGTATATGTTGATTAAAAAACGCTTAGACAGAGAAAGTAGCGTAAGTAATAAAGAATATATGAGTTTATTAGGGAAAATATGTTAGATATATGAAAACTATTGTTGAATTTGGGCATACTATATGTTAATGTATTAAATGAACAACATAATGGATAGCTAGAGTATAATAATAAATTATAAAATTGTAAAAAGGTAGCCAATGCGAAATCGTAAATTGTATTAAAATGTTGGATAAATGTCCTTTCGCACACATATAAAAGTGCCTGTATGTTACCGAGCATTCTCAGTGGCCACCGGTTAAGATATAGTACTTTACATACTCCCCGAACATATGCTATATAGAGCACGTCAGACAGACCGTCACGTCAGACAAGACCAGATTACCAACGCACTCTCATCAGCGCAACTGCCAGATACGCAAAGATTGCAGAAAAGCCTGCCAATAAGAGTACAGAGGCTGATAGAGGAGAAGAGGAAGATCCGCCGACAGTGGCAGTTCTCCAGATGCCCTGTGCTCTTACATAGACTGAAAAGCCTGGTATCCAAAATTAAAACGGAGATCCAGAACTTCCGGAGTGACACGTGGTTACACACCATTAACCAAGCTGCAGACGACACTAATAACCTCTTTTGTCTCTGCCGCGCGCTCACCCGGAAGCCTGCGCCCGTAAAACCATTGAAGGCCCCCGATGGAACACTAACGTACAACGCAAAAGGCCGGGCAGAGATCCTCGCTGACCACCTTGAGAGGGTCTTCTGCCCAAATGAAGATGCTAATATCAGCCACACTCAAGAAGTGCAAAGATACCTACAGGACTACCTGCAGAATCCAGCCGGCGAAAGCCCAGAGGAGGAAGCTATCTTCTTTTCCCCTGGGCAAGTAGCGACGATGCTGAGAAGGTGTCCACCTAGGAAGGCCCCAGGGCCTGATGGCATCCCAAACGAGGCCCTCAAACATCTGCCGCCACGGGCGATAGCAGCAGTCACCAGACTGTTCAACGGCATGGCCCGCACCTGTTACTTCCCGAACATCTGGAAGGAAGGGCGGGTCATTACCATCCACAAGCCGGGTAAGAACCCGTACGCCGCCGCCAGCTATCGCCCGATCACATTATTAAATACTTTGTCAAAGGTTTTTGAAAAGCTACTACTGACAAAGATGACGCCGCACTTCAACCTGAGACCAGAACAGTTTGGCTTTCGCGCGGAGCACTCCACCACCCACCAGCTCACCAGAGTGCTCCACCACGCGGCCACAGCTGTAAATAAAAAGGAACACCCAGTAGCAGTACTGCTGGACATTGAAAAAGCCTATGACAAGGTCTGGCATGAGGGCCTTCTATATAAGCTGGCCACTACTGCTACTCTGAAGCGAGTAGTAATGCTAGTGGCCTCTTACCTTGAGAACAGGAGTTTCCATGTGGCTGTAGAAAATGCAGTGTCAAGCGCCCGTCCGACCCGAGCTGGGGTCCCACAGGGCAGCTGCCTGGCACCTGCGCTCTACCTACTTTACACGAATGACATACCAGTGAACCAAGGTTCACTCCTGGCACTGTACGCTGACGACGCGGCTTATCTGACATCCTCCATCAGAGTGAAAGTAGCGATAGAGCGCATGCAGCGCCAACTAGATATCCTGCCAGAATGGCTTGATAAATGGCGCTTGACAGTCAACGTGTCGAAGACCCAGGCCATAGTGTTGAGTAGAGTGAGGAGCATTCCACTCACTCTAACACTCAGGGGCACCAACATACCCTGGACATCAACGGTCACCTACCTGGGTGTGACCATTGATAGTAGTATGGCCATGGGGCGACATGTTGACCAGACCATCAGTAAAGCCAAGACGGCAAGGATGGCACTAAGGCCTTTATTTGCATCCCACCTGCCACTCAGGTCGAAAATGCATCTATATAAGTTGTACGTTAGAAGCCGAATAACATATGCAGCCCCTTCGTGGTACTCACTGCTGAAGGCGAAGAGGAGCAAGCAGCAGCTAGAGACCCAGCAGAACTTCGCCCTAAGAGCGATAGCGCAGGCCCCGCGCTACGTTCGTAACGCAGTCCTGCTGAGAGATCTGAAGTGCCCCTCTATAGAAGACTATATTAAACAGCTGGCAACCATAATGTTTGAGCGAGCGAAGAGGTCAGCTCACCCGCTCATAAGAAACATCGCGCCACATCACGCCAGACCGCCTGAGGGCCGACGAAGGGGCCTGCCCAGAGATCTTATAATAGAAGAAGAAGACCAGTAAAAAAGAAAATCCCAGGTATCAGCAACGGAAACCAACTGGCTAAAAGCCAACCCCATTGACCCACCCGTTGTAGCGGGTGGCGTTGGATACCACCGCAGAGGACACTGTTCCTGAAACGGTTACCCCAACCCCCACAAGGGTTGAGACGACACTCGCGATGATGATGATAGTAGGGACATTCGCTGTCAAGATCGCTCCGAGTGCGCACGTCCATCCGACCTTGCATATCGACTCTCGATATTTTAACTTTCTCACTGTGCTTTTGACAGCGGATACTTCTGCGTTGCACGAGCTTCGCTTCGCAGACGCCAGTGTTGCGGTCATTTGATCGTTGTTGGTGCCCTCGGGTACCTTTAACGGTTGAAGGACAGCGGCGCTGCTTGGGTTGTCGGATACCTAACGGTGGCAACGAAGACAACCGACGCCTATCCTAGAGCGTCGTCGTATCTCCTGATACGACAAATCTAGAAGACCGGAACCCATTGCACTAGGGCATTGCGTCCCTAAGGTGAAGGTACGCGGTCATTCCCCGGGAGTGGCCGTTAACGGTTCGTCCCCCCCTCCCCCCCTGCCTCCTCAGGCAGGGGAGTAACGGCGCCCCGCGCCCCTCGCGTTTCTCTGTTAGGCCGCGCCCTCCGCGCCTTCCGCGCCCCGCACCGCGCGTGTCGCGCATTTGGCGGGCTTCCCCGCGCCTTCAGCGCACAAAACATTTTCTTACTTCTGTCCCTTTAATTTAATCGCGATGGACATCGAATCGTCCAACGTGCCCTCTGCCGACCCTATTTATGAGACCATTCTCAATTCCCAGACTCAACTCTTGAGTCAGTTAGGCCGTCCTCAGGATCCCCGAGATGCTGAGATCCTAACCGCGTCTTGCGACCACTTAGCTGGTCAAATCCGTTCCCTTTTAGACATCATGACTCGCGAAATCAACAATAAATTTGAGGTCTTTAAAAAAGAATTCTCTCAATCGCAGAGAGAATTCACAGTCCCCGCCACTTGTGAGCAGCCGGCTGCTCACACTCCAATTTCCGTTCCAACCGCGCCTTCGACGTCTGATGACGTCAAAAAGCGCTCTGCCCCTAAGCGCCCTCTGCGCTCGCCATCCCCACAGGGGGATGACACCCCCGCCACCCTCCCTACCACCTCGGAGCTTCTCTCCGAGGAGGGTCTCTTCCTTCCGGTTGTTCGACGCAAGTCGAACAAAAAGAAGCGTCGCAACACGCAGGCTGTTGCGACGCCTGTCCCAACCCTTCGGAACCGCTCCCATCCCCCATGGACGTGGTACGCGCCCCCACACCCCCCAGCTCCCACCCCCAACCCCGGACCACCCCAACCAACCCCGTAAACTATCGCCGTCGAAGACCAAAAGGTTTTCGACGTGCAAAGCTTACCCAGTCCGCCCCGACAAGGTCCCGCCGGTCCATCTGACCGACAAGGCCTGTTGGGCTACTCTCCGAAACCAACTCGCTTCCGCCAACATCCATTGGTGGAAGATCCAAAACCGGGAGGATAGTTTCGTCCTCCACACCCAAACTCCCGAGATGTACCGTGCTCTCACGGCTCACCTCCGATCCCGCTCTATCCCATACTTCACCTATGCGCTCGAAAGCGAGCGCAAAATCAAATTCGTCCTCCGCGGGGTCCCCGTGGAGTTCAGCGAAGAGGACATCCAGACTAGCCTTGTCGAACAAGGCTATCCCGTCACCGGTGTACACCGTCTGCACCACCGCGACGGAAAACCTATCCCTCTGGTACAAATTATTCTGAGCCCGACCGACAAGGCTCGCTCCCTCCCTCAGGACACAACCCTTACGGTTGTGGACATCCCCGGCATTCGTGTCGAACTCCCATATGCCAAAGGCCCCGCCCAGTGCAACCGCTGTCAGCGGTACGGGCACGCGGGTGCCAACTGTCAGGCCCGCCCCCGCTGCGTGAAGTGCTTAGGCGATCACGCAACGGCGGACTGCTCACGGAAACGTGAGGATCCCGCATCCATGACAGCCCCACCAGCTTGTGTGCTGTGTGGCCAAGTCGGCCACACGGCCAACTGGAAAGGCTGCCCAAAAGCCCCTCGGTTTAAACCGACCGTCCCCACCCGAGCTGTCAAAGCTCAAACACAAAGGACAGGAACGACGTAATAGCCAGGGACACCAGGATACCATCAGTGGAGGAGTTTGTTACCCGGCTGGCGCGTCGTATGTACGACCGCGCCGACAACGGGCCACACCTCCACCTTCATCAAATTGCCCCATATGTTCCCAGGCCCCCAGACGGACGACCGCTGCCCCGCGAGCTGCTGACGCAGCGTGAGGAGGGAGACGCCAGCAACCAACAACCAGCCCTGCTACCACCACCACCACCACCACCAGCACACGACCGCACCGCCCCGGCCTAGACTTTGTATAGTGGAGGCCGAGCAATCAAATCCGTTCCCAACACATATAATACCACGCACTCGACCACGCACGCGACCATGTAACTAAGCTAGCTATCAAATACCACCTCCCAATAGACACCCTCCACCCCACTCCTCCGGGTAATAAGTCGGGCCTGACCTGCGGTCGCTACCTGGGCTTGGGTCAACACCCACTCACCCGGTATGCTTGATCGCGGCAGGCCTGCAAGAAGAGACCCGGAGTAGCAGGGGGGTGGCGAAGAGGGGTCATTTGGGAAGGACTAAGGTTCGCCACATGCAAAGTGGCGAAATACCAACACCGCCGAAGCGATGCTCGGCGAGAAGACGCCCGGGCAAGGGGCACATAGCCCGAGGCCCGAACCCACAAATAGTGGAAGTAACCCGATTCGATTTGGTATGGATTTTTTCGGGAATAAATTGAGGGACTCCCCCGGCTTCATACGGTTTACGACGGGGACCACATACTGAAGCGGACGACTGTCCACCACCAGAACAGAAAGCTCCTGAAGACCCTACTGGCCGACTGAACACAAGAAACTGGCTTCTTATTTTCTTCTTGCAACAACCACCGGGCCGCACCGTTCGGAATCCTTCACCAACCCCAGCAGCGAAGTGTGCCGTCGTGCACATTTTACGGTCCTTCTCCGCCGGTTAAGAAGATTCTGAACATTTTAGCGGCCAGCAAGAAACGAAAAACGAAAAATCCAAGATGCCAGTCACCCGGTCAGCAGGAAGCCGTATGAACCAGGAACCGCAGTCGCCCGCCATTGAAGAGCCTCCAACGAGGAAAAACCAGGCAGCATCGCAGCCAGATTACCCAGAGTCCCCGTCGCCGTCACCAGGACCGAGAACGCCAACCAGAGCCAGTGTCGCCTCACACCGCTCCCTCCGTGCAGCAAAAGCACACGAAGAATTGTTGAGGCTACGTGTGGACCTCGCCGCCGCACGCCTAGCCCGAATAGAAGCCGAGGAAGAGGAGCAGGAGAGGCCAGCCGAATATAGTGAATCAGAAGCGAACGAGCGCGTCAGGTCCTGGCTCGAAGAAACACAGAAGCCCGCCGCCGAGGCTGAAAATGTAAACATGTATCACAAGGCACGCTATGCAAGGTCGCTATGCCGCCTGCGCCCGCCGCCGAGGCGCCACCCGAACAAAAACAAGCACGCGTCGCTACGCAGCGTGCGCCCGCCGCTATGGCGCCGCCCGAACAAATTGAAGCGCGTGTATCTACGCCGCTATTGCCCGCCCCCGTGGCACCGAAGAAAAACATAAAGAAGAAGATTGAAAAGAAGTCGGAAGATACAATGAAGCTAGAAACTCAGAAATCCGACATCGCTCAATTAGCGAACGCGATCACAATCGCCATGAAGTCAGCACAGCATCCATCCAGACAAGTCACCGAGTTGCCGATTTTCGCCGGTGCACACAACGAGTGGCTGTCCTTCAAGGCAGCATACGAAGAAACCGCAGGCCTCATATCAGAGGTAGAAAATTCCGCCCGCGTACGTCGAGTACTCAAAGGAAAAGCAAGAGAAGCTGTCGAAAATCTCCTCATCCAACGAACACCGCCGTCCGAAATAATGACTGCCCTCGAGTCAAGATTTGGCCGCCCCGACTACATAGCATCGACAGAACTGGACCGACTCCGCAACGTGCCGCGACCAGCCGACACACCGAGAGATATATGCATATTTGCGAGTCGCGTCTCCAACGTCGTGGCGGCCCTGAAAATGTTGAAGAAAGTGTACTACCTGTACAACCCCGACGTCACGAAGTCAATAGTTGAAAAATTGCCGCCAACGCTTCGACACAGATGGTTCGACTTTGCTGCAGCACAACCGGAAGGGGAACCAGACCTGCTTCGCATCTCCAAGTTCCTGAACAAAGAAGCCGAACTCTGCGGTCCGTACGCCCAACCGGAAGTCGTCGCGCCGAGCTACGAGCGGAAGGTGCAGCCAGAGCTGAAGAACATACGCCGCCCGCTACGCGCTTACTCCACACAAGATCGACGCTGCCCAATCTGCAACGGGGATCAACATCCACTCAAGGAGTGCGAAAAATTTAAGAACGCAGACACCAACCGCAGATGGGACCTGGCGAAGGAGCATAGGCTATGTTTCCGATGCCTACGATACAGGAAACGCGATCACTTCTGCAAGAAGTTGAAGTGCGACATCGACGGCTGCCAGTACGCTCACAACCGAATGCTGCATCACAAGAACATGCAAAAGAAAACCAGCGGGAAATCCGAAGAAAAGAAAACAGAAGCGGTGGCATCAACATGGATACCAAAGGGTCAAGCCTTCCTGAAGATGGCTCCCGTCAGGGTCATGGGACCGGCGGGAGAAGCAGACACATAGGCCTTGCTCGACGATGGCTCGACCGTAACCCTCATAGACGCCGAGCTGGCTGAGAAGATAGGAGCACGTGGACGAGTCGAACCGCTACACATAGAAGCGATATCACAAACGATACTGGCTGCCACGGAGTCACGTCGAGTATCTACAAGGAACCGACATCGCGTACAACGTGAAGGCGAGAACACTCCGGAACCTCAAGCTGTCACCGCAGCACGTCCGCAGCAGCGACCTTAGAAACTGCCGACATTTGGAGGACATCAAGGAGCAGCTGACCGCGGAAGACGCAGTTCCGAAGATACTCATCGGGCAAGACAACTGGCACCTGCTGATGGCTGAAGAGGTGCGCAGAGGACGACGAGACCAGCTGGTGGCATCGCGAACGCCGCTCGGATGGATTGTGCACGGAGCTCACGCACGATCGCTAGGAAGAAAAATAAATTACGTAAACAACATCGTCGAGGAGAACCTAGAAGATATGATGAAGGCGCATTTCGAGCTGGACAGCCTGCTGATTGAACCACGAAGGCCAAGAAACGACCCGGAAGAAAAGGCAGTGAAAATATTACAGCAACACACAGTACATAAGGAGGATGGACATTACGAGATAGCGTTGCCATGGAAACAAGAAGATGGACCGAACATGCCGAATAACAGAGAAGTCGCGCTGCGTCGTCTCTATCAGGTAGAACAGAAGCTCAAACAAGATGACAACATGCGCGTGAAGAATCACGAACAGATGCAACAGCTGACCTCGAAGGGATACGCCGAGCCTGCACCATCAGAATCAACGCCCGGGAGAACATGGTACCTGCCTCACTTCGCCGTCATCAACCCCATGAAGCCGGGGAAGCTACGAGTCGTCCACGACGCAGCAGCGAAGACGGGGCAGACATCACTGAACGACCAGCTGCGCACCGGGCCAGACCTGCTGCAGAGCCTACCAGGGGTGCTGATGCGTTTCCGTCGCAACAAGATAGCAGTCTCAGCGGACATAGCCGAAATGTTCATGCAGATCAAGATCAGGCCTGAAGACAGAAACATGCCGAGATATTTTTGGCGGGAAGATCAGAATGAAGAACCGAGAGAATACAGAATGACTTCACTGATATTCGGAGCGACGTGTTCACCATCGATAGCGATATACATAAAAAAACATAAATGCGGAGCGGTATGAAGAAACAAACAAGGATGCTGTGCTGGCAATCAAGAAAAATCACTACGTCGACGACTACATAGACAGCTACGAAGACATACAACAGGCGATCACAATCGTGAAGCAAGTCCGGGACATACACAAGGAAGCTAAGTTCGAGCTGCGAAAATGGGCATCGAATTCGAAGGAAGTATTATACAAGAGCTCACCGGGGAAGACAACATAGAATCGAAGACACTCAGTGACGTCGTGAATACCGAACGCGTGCTGGGCCTGGTATGGAAGACAGAAACCGACGAGCTAACCTTCAACCTCGACTTAGCAAGAATACCGCAAGAAGTGCTACACAGAGGCAGTTATGTCTGCGAATAGTTATGTCATTGTATGACCCGCTTGGACTAGCATCGCCCGTCACAGTAAGGGCGAAACAACTACTGCAAGAAGTCTGGAGAAGAGGAACGCCGTGGGACACGCAGCTGGACGAGGACATCGCCGAAGATTGGAGAAGATGGCTGGGGCACCTGCAGAACCTGAAGAATATCAAGATACCAAGATGCTACCTGCACTACAGTGGCGCCGCAAGTCCCGAACTACACACATTCGTGGACGCGAGCGAAGCAGCGTACAGCGCGGCACTGTACTGGAGGGCAGTATCGACAGAAGGGAAAGCACACATCAGCCTCGTAGCAGCCAAGGCGAAGGTCGCACCGTTGAAGATCACCTCGATACCACGCCTCGAGCTCCAAGCAGCAGTAATGGGAAGCAGAATGGCCGCGAACATCATCGAAGAACAGCCGAAAACCTGATAGAAAAATCTTCTGGACAGACAGCCGCACAGTACTAACGTGGCTGAAGACGGGATCGCGGTCATACAAGCCCTTCGTAGCACATCGCATCGCAGCCATTGAAGAAAACGACACAATACAAGATTGGCGCTGGCTGCCGACGAAGATGAACGTAGCTGATGATGCAACCCGAGATGTGCCGAACAACCTCAATAGCAACCATAGATGGTACACCGGGCCCGAATTCCTACGAAAAAATGAAGAAAATTGGCCCAGCTACGAAGAAAATACACAAGTCGACACATTCGACTTAGAAAAATGCAATGTGTATAGAAACACAATTGAAGATGCAGTACCGGAACACACAAGATTTTCTAAGTGGGAAAAATTACTACGTACGACGGCCAAGAGAACTGCAATTCATAGAACTATGCAGACCGAATCGCCAGCGAACATATTACAAGCGAACACAGAAAAATAAAGAGAACGATCCGGCCTGGAAAATAAATAACAAGAAAGAAACAAATAAATTACGAAGAAAAATAACGAACGAAAACAACGCATAATATATCACAATAGATGCAAGCCTGCTACGCCGAGCGGAAGAAATAATAATAACAGCAAGTCAACGGTCGTCATTCGGCGACGACATCGAAAAGCTACGGAATAACCACCCAGTAACAAGCAATAATCGCCTGCGCAGGCTACCTATTAAATTTATAAAGGGAATAATAACATTAGATGGAAGAATCGGGCGCGCAGACGACGTGACAAAGCAACAGAAGACACCGGCTGTACTGGATGGCAACGATCGACGAACGAAGCTGTACATAGAATATGTACATAGACAATTACTACACGCCGGCGGCGTAGAAGCTACAATTAACGAATGCAGGCAGCACTACTGGATACTGCGGTTGAGGCCTGTGACTAAGAAGATCATCAACGATTGCCTGCCCTGCCACATAAGGAAGAATACGCCGCCACAGCCATCGACGGGTGATCACCCAGCGTGCCGCCTAGCTCATCACCACCGCCCATTCACATTCGTCGGGATCGACTACTTCGGTCCGATGTTGGTATCGGTCGGGCGGTCGTCACAGAAGCGATACGTGGCAATATTCACGTGTCTGACCACGCGAGCTGTGCACCTGGAGCCAGCAGCATCACTCACCACCGACTCAGCGATCATGGCGCTGCGCCGCTTCATCGCCAGGCGCGGCTGCCCCACGGAGATCTGGTCAGACAACGGGACGAACCTGCACAGCGCTGATAAAGAGCTACGGCGAGCCATAGACGCCATCACCGAAGAGGAGGCGAGCAAGAAGAAGATCCAGTGGCGCTACATCCCACCAGGAGCTCCATTCATGGGAGGCGCATGGCTGCGCCACGAGCAGTGAAGACAGCCCTCGCAGCGACAGAGCAGCCAAGACACCCCACAGACGAAGTCCTGCACACCTTGCTGGCAGAGGCCGAGTACACGGTCAACAGCCGGCCCCTCACGCACGTCTCCGTGGAAGCAGATGACGACGAGGCCCTGACACCCAAACACTTCCTACTTGGTGGGTCAGGGCGAGTACAAGCACCCGGGAAATTTGAAGACGTGGACCTGATCAACCGAGCGCAGTGGCGAGCATCACAACGCCTAGCCGACGTGTTCTGGTCGAGGTGGCTCCACGAGTACCTCCCCGAACTACAACACCGGCGGGAGCCCCACGGAAGAGGCCCCACACCGAAGATCGACGACGTGGTGCTGGTAGCAGACAACACGCTACCACGCAACACATGGCCACGTGGAAGAATAACGGCTGTATGCAGACGGAGTCGTTCGAGCAGTCGACGTGCAGACCAGAGGCGGCATCTTGCGACGGGCTACCAAGAAAATCATCATCCTCCCCACGGCACCAGAATCCCTCACGCAACGGGAATGAAACGTGCGCAGCGGCGGCGCAGCGTTTCACGGCGGGGGAATGTTCGGGATAGAATAAGTTAATTAAGAGAATAATAATTAATGAATAGAAATATATAAGTTTATATAAGATAGTTGTAATACAAGAATAGTACTAAGCGTAGATAAGGAAATAAAGATAAGTATTAGCTTAGGAAATGAATAAATAACATAGAATAGGTTCCCTTAGCATTAAGACTACATATAGTATATAAGATAGGTATATATATTGATTAGAATTCTTAAAATTCCTTAGACAAAGACAGTAGCGTAAGTGTATAAACAATGGGAAAAATAAAGGGCAAAAGGGGTTCGACAGGTGCTTTCTGTACGGTATAGCCTCGCCAGGGGGTCTCGAAAATCGTATTTTTTGGGAGGGGTTTTTTCGGGAATAAATTGAGGGACTCCCCCGGCTCGATATCAATGGAGTGCCACGACGCGTATAGAGTGCGGACTAACTACCTGCGAATGCCCGAATAGTCGCTCCGCGAAGTACCCACTGACTCCAATTGTGTCCCCCCTACCTCGTCTACTGCGGACTGCGTGCGAAGGCGCGCGACTCGCGGGAACCGAGGCCGGGGGTGGATGTGAAAAATCTTTTTTCACGCCCGAGGAAGGATGCCACGATAGCGTTATACGCAGATGACGTCGCCTATATCACCACCTCGATTAGGCTGACCCATGCAGCCGTGAAGATGCAACGCCAACTAGACCAACTACCAGAGTGGCTCAGCAGATGGAGACTTGTTGCGAATCCCGCTAAAACGCAGGCCATCTTGCTGACCAAAGCAGTCAAAGAACCACCCAATCTCCGGCTCATGGGTCACACGATACCCTGGTCCCCAAAGGTGAAATATCTGGGAGTGACCCTGGATAGGAGGATCACCATGGGGCCGCACGTCACAAATGCCGTCAACCTTACACGAGCGGCAAGGGCGAGACTGAAGCCTGTACTCACAGCGCCGAGGCTACCTTTTAACATCAAGATCGCACTATACAAAAAGTACATCAGATCGAGGCTATGCTACGCGGCGCCTGCCTGGTATGCCCTGATTGGCAAAGGCTCGCGCCGGAAAATGAACGCGCAGCAGGCACTAGCGCTCAGGCATATCACAGGCGCCCCAAGATATGTGCGAAACATAGTCATCGCACGCGACCTTAAGGTTGAGTCGCTGGACGAGTATGTGAGGAGAGCAGCGACCAACCTATTCAGAAAGGCAGCAACCTCGAAACACAGCATGATAGCCGACATAGCTCCTTACCACGCCCGACCACCCGACAGGCGGCAGTTCCCAAGGAGCCTCATAGAGACCTCAGAAGAGGATGAAGAAGAAGAAGAAGGTGAGCTCCTAGGAGAGTAGTAGAGCACCGCTCCTACTCGAACAGTTGAGCAAAGAGAAGCCAAGGTGGAGGCATCAACATGCCCGCCGACCCAATGCCCCAGTCGTGGTCACGGCTGGCGAACTGCTACCACTGAAGAGGTACAAATACCTGAGCAGTAACCGCCCCTACACCAGGGACGAAGACATCCCCAAGTCGATATCAATTCACTATCACGATCGCTGTGTCTCCACGTCACTTTGTGGCAAATTTTCCGTTACTGTGATTACGTGTTATTAAGTGCTTGTGTTGTGCAATCTTGATAGTGGGTTACCGTGCGCCAGTACGACCTTCGCTGACGCATAGCCAGCGCTGCGGTCATTTGATTATTTTTGGTGCCTTCGGGTGCCTATAACGGTTAAAGGACAGCAGTGTTGCTTGGGTTGGTGGATACCTTACGGTGCCAACGAAACCAACCGACGCTTATCCTAGTGCGTCGTCGTATCTACTGATACGACGAAACTAGAAGTCCGGATCCCATTGCACTAGGGCATTGCGTCCCTAGGGTGAAGGAGCGCCAAGAACTCTCCTGAGTCTTGGCTTCGTCGTGCGTTAGGCCCCTCCCCCCCCGGCCGCTTGGCGGGGGGAGCCCCTCGCGTACCGCGTCCCGCGCCTTCTGCGCCGGCACGCGCGCTTCGCGCACTTGGCGGTTATTCCCCGCGCCTTCCGCGGCGAGTAGCTGTTAGGGTTCCCTACTCTTTTATTTTTAATTTTCTTTTAGCAAGCAGTTTGGCTTTAGAGCTAAACACTCATGTCCCCAACAAGTAGGCCGCATAGTAGAATACATACTAGACGCGTTCCACCCCCGTAAACATAAAGTTCTTGCCGTATTCTTTGACGTTGCCAAGGCCTTCGATAAGGTCTGGCACGACGCGTTAAACTTTAAATTATATGAGTCTGGAACCGCTGACCGATTAGTTCGCGTCATACAGTCGTTCCTGTCAAACCGTACCTTTCGTTTCAGACACGAAGGTATACTTTCAGCCCCTCGTTCGGTAAGAGCCGGCGGCCCCTTATGGGTCGGCTCTCTCTCCCCCACTCTCGTTACGATTTATACCAACGACATACCGATCCCTAAGAAAGGTATGCTCTCTCTCTTTGCGGACGACACTGCCCTTTATAGCAAGGGACAGTGCGCCCAGAAGTTAGTTAGACGATTACAACCCCAGATAGATGAGCTTAGTGCCTGGTTTCGCTTGTGGCGGATTGAAGTTAACGCGGAAAAATCTTCTGCGGTATTCTTCGATCAGACCCCAAGACACCGGCTAGTCCCTCTCAACACTGACTCGCTCAGTATTAATAATAAAACAATCCCATGGCAGCGGTCTGCCAAATACTTAGGGGTTACCCTCGACAGTGCACTCACCTTGCGTGATCACGTTGATCGAGTAACCAAAAACGCCAAATTTTACATGAGCCGCCTCCACTCTATGTTGGGGCGGCACAGTAAAACGTCCCTACGAAACAAGCGAACGCTCTACAAAGTTTGCATACGTCCAGTGATGTCATACGCGTGTCCCGTTTTTGCTCACGCTGATCCTAAAATCATAAATAAAATACAAATAGTTCAGAATAAATTCTGCCGCGCTGCAACTAACTCTCCTTATTATGTTCGGAATTCCGATCTCCATAGGGCCCTCGAGATAACGACCATCCAACAACATTTCCGTACTTGCTCCGAACGCTTCTTCAAAGCCGCAGAGCAACACGCGAATCCGCTCATTAGGAAGGCAGTGGACTACATCCCTGCACCTCCATCTCGTCACCGATTCCGTAGACCCCGTCACGCTCTCGTCGACCACGATAACCCTTTAACGCGGGACCTTCTGTCCTTGCAGGCGGCATCTGCGCTGCCGGCGTCATCTGCGCCGCCACCCCCTCCATGATCCCTTAGCTCGGCAGCCTTCAGCATCGCCATGACTAGGTTCTCTCATGATAAGGCCGGCGTCACTTTGACTTCCCGCGCCTCTTCTAGCGCTTTTGGGTCCCCTTTATGGGCCTGCGCTGCATCGCCCCTCTCCTGAGGGGCGGTCGCCCTCACGATTTGCCTATATGGTTTTAGAACCTAGGCCAGGCTGAGTTTAGTCGGTAGGTCACGTGGCTGGACCGTTCCGGTCGCGTGGAGTCCGACATAACCTCCGTGACACTTGCCGTTGCGGGGGTATCCTGGGTACGTTTCGTGCTCCTTGTGAGGATTCTCAGCCTTCCTCTCCTGAGGAAAAAAAGAAAAAAAAACGGCTCGATACGGATTACGACGGGGACCACATACTGAAGCGGACGACTGTCCACCACCAGAACAGAAAGCTCCTGAAGACCCTGCTGGCCGACTGAACACAAGAAACTGGCTTCTTATTTTCTTCTTGCAACAACCACCGGGCCGCACCGTTCGGAATCCTTCACCAACCCCAGCAGCGAAGTGTGCCGTCGTGCACAAGGTTCAACCCATCTCGTGGTTCTGCTACTCACTGCCGGTCGACCGCAACCTGAAGGTCGCCATCAGAGGCCTACCACCTAACACGAAGCCGGAGTTCATCATCGAGATCCTCCAAGAGGAACACAAGATAACCGCCGAGCACGTCAAACAAATAAATTAATGCGAGGCAAGGGCGCCCCGCCCACCCCAGACACCACCGCGAAGATTTACAACATCACTTCGCTGTACGACATGCCGACAGTGAAGATTGAAGCCTGGCGGGGGAAGAATGGATGCTATCGGTGCGAGTCCTTCAGGCATTCCTCAGCCAACTATCATCATGCACAGGCATGCGTGCGCTACGGGGGCCCACATGCCGCACGTGACTGCCCGAGACCACTGGAAGAGCCGCAAATAGTGTTGCTTACCCAGTCTACAAAAAAAGAGGCACGCAATAGGAAAGCCGGCACTGTGGCAAGAACAACAGCCGCAGTACAAACACCTGCACCCCTCCCCCCCACTAACTCAGTTGGGGAAGAAGAACCGACCGCTGCAGCATCGCTGATGGTGAACAGGCTGTCGTGCCCTCTGCCAATCCCGACCCTTTATCCGAGTTAATATACTCAACCCAGACTCATTTTCTTTTTTTTGAGTCAGTTAGGCCGCCCTGAGGATCCCCGGGATATTGAGATCCTCAACGCGACTTGTGACCACCTCGTTGGTCAACTTCGATCAATCATTAGTTCGGGTCAAAAATTTCGGCTCTTCAAGCCCAAGTCTCCCAACTTTTGGGAGCATCTACTGTCCCCACCACTTGCGAGCAACCGGTTGTTGAAAGACAGCGGTACTGCTTCCTCTGACCCCAATCAATTCACTATCACGATCGCTCCGTCTCCACGTCACTTTGTGGCAATTTTTCCGTTACGTGTTTACGTGTATTAAGTGTTTGTGTTGTGCAGTCCTGATAGTGGGTTACAGTGCGCCAGTACGACCTTCGCTGACGCATAGCCAGCGCTGCGGTCGTTTGATCGTTTTTGGTACCTTCGGGTGCCTCTGACGATTGAAAGACAGCGGTGTTGCTTGGGTTGGTGGATACCTTACGGTGCCAACTAAGCCAGCCGACGCCTATCCTAGTGCGTCGTCGTATCTCCTGATACGACGAAACTAGAAGTCCGGATCCCATTGCACTAGGGCATTGCGTCCCTAGGGTGAAGGAGCGCCAAGAACTCTCCTGAGTCTTGGCTTCGTCGTCCGTTAGGCCCCTCCCTCCCCCCGGCCGCTTGGCGGGGGGAGCCCCTCGCGTACCGCGTCCCGTGCCTTCTGCGCCCGCACGCGCGCTTCGCGCACTTGGCGGTTTTTCCCCGCGCCTTCCGCGCCTCCCGCGCCTCCCGCGGCGAGTAGCTTAGGCTTAGGGTTCCGCATTCTTTTATTTCTTTTTAAATTTAAATTTCATTTCATTAATTTATTTTCATAATGTCTGACCGCCCGGGCATCGGACATGTCATCGTACAGGGTGTGGCCGCCGCCGGCTTCGACCTCGCTCCTGGTCTCCAGGACGCGATCGTCGGAGTCGTGGAGACCACCATCCAATCCTATTTAAAAAAGATGGTCGATGAGGCCGTCTCTCATCGGGTACGTGACGGGTCTACGTCGCGCGCGTCAACAACCGCATCCGAAACTCCCGCGGAGACCGAGTCGGCCACGTCCGATTCGGAGGTGGCTTCACCACCTGCGTCCTCTCCCGCGTCCCCCGCGTCCGCGATCGCGAACGACGAGTCCCTTATGGACACGTCGACTCCCCAAGAGCCGCCGTCTTCCACAGCGGCTCAAAAACGTCCCCGCTCCGATAACTCGTCCCCCTCTGGCGACGAGACCGCAGTCCCAAATAATTCTGATTCCGAAGGTGGCTTCCTAGAGGTCACCTCTCGGAAAAAGAAAAACAAGAATAAGAAGCGCAGGAATGCGACAATTCTCGTCGCCTCCTCCTCCCCACTCAACGCCACCACCGCTACTCCGTCCCTTATGGATGTTGTAGTGACACCTCCAAAATCCTCCCAGGCCCCTCAGGCCCCGTCCAAGGCCCCTAAGGCCAAACATTTCAATAATTGTTCGGCTCAGCCCACTCCGCGGCAGCCAGTCCCACCCGTGATTATGCGTGACCCCCCTCAGTGGTCACGTGTAGCCGACCTTTGCATAGAGCATCGTATATTCTATACGAAGGCTCGTCCCGTCCTACACGGTATTTCAATCGAGGTCAGTACCTCGGATGATCACCGCGCCCTGACAAAGCTCTTCGCAGCTAAGGGAATACCCTACCACACCTATACGCTCTCCGAGGAGCGTAGGGTGAGGTGTGTGCTCCGGGGCATCCCTGTCGGCGTCGAGACCGACAGGGTTCAAGCAGACCTCGCGTCCAAAGGGCTGCCCGTCGTGAGTGTGCATCAGATGCACAACCGCAGCGGCGCCCAATACCCACTACAGTTAGTCACTCTTGAAAATACCCAAGGGTCTCGTGACTTCCTCCGGGAACGCGAGATCATCGTTTGCGGTCTCTCGGGCATCAAACTCGAGATGCCGCACGCGAAGGGTCCCACTCAGTGCCGCCGCTGCCAGCTCTATGGCCATGCGGCGGCTAACTGCAGAGCCCAGGCACGCTGCGTTAAGTGCCTGGAGCTCCACCATACCAAAGATTGCCCGCGTCCCAAAAGGGATGCCGAGGGGAATTTCCCCCCCGGCACCCCTCCTCCCCAATGTACGCTGTGTGGCCAAACCGGCCACACGGCAAACTGGAAAGGGTGCCCGCGTGCCCCTAAGCCCAAACCGGTCGCTTCCTCAAAGCGACCCACTCCTCGTCCTCCTCCACCCACGGCAGCTGCTTTCCCTGCACTGCCTAAATCCAAGGCGTCAGCCGCTCCTTCACCCAAGGCTTGGGGTCCTAAACCCCAGGTCAACCCTTCCCTGGCTATGCCCCAACAGGCGTCAGCCAACTCCCGACAGGATGACATCTTATATGTCACCAATCTCCTGGCATCAGTCAATCTAGACGAGATTTGTCGCATTTCTCGCCTCCTTCAATGCGCCGCCACTCCGGCGGAAAAATTATGTATCCTTGCTCAATACGAGCACATTCTTATTAAACTCACATAAGTTGCACGGTCGTTGTATCGCGTCCCGCTACTTGCTTCTGTTTTTTTTTTTTTTAACTTAATTTTTAATTCTCGCGAATAATGTCTAGCCTTCCTACGACTAGACAACCGTTTAATTCAGGACGTATCAAGCCCGAGGGTGTCTCGCTTGTTTCTTTTAACGCCCGGTCATTAAGGTCTAATCTCCCGGAGATTAGAGAATTTATTAAAAACACTTCCCCCGATATTTTTTTGGTTCAGGAAACTTGGCTTACTCCAAGTGTTAGGAAAGGGCTAGGTATACGTGGTTACACGTTAGTTAGGAATGACAGGCCGACCGGTCGCGGCGGCGGCACTGCCATTTACTTTAGAAGGCAGCTTCACTGCACCCCACTAGATACTCCTCCACTCGTCAACTTAGAGGCAACGGTCTGTAAGCTGGCGCTGTCCGGACATCAGTCCATCGTGATAGCATCGGTTTATCAACCGAGTGGCAAAGAAGCGCTCGCGTGCGACTTCCAAGCCATTATAGGATTAGGCTCTTCTGTCATTTTGTTTGGGGATTTGAATGCCAAACACACCGACTGGTCGTGTAGGTATACAAACCCCACCGGATCCCAGCTGGCTGTTATTGCAGACAGTCTGGATCTGGAAATAATTGCGCCCTATTCTTTGACGTTGCCAAGGCCTTCGACAAGGTCTGGCACGACGCGTTAGTATTTAAATTATACAAGTCTGGAATCCCTGACCGATTAATTCGCGTCATACAGTCCTATCTGTCAAACCGCACCTTTCGTTTTAGACACGAAGGTGTACTTTCTTCCCCTCGCACGATAAGAGCCGGCGTCCCTCAGGGGTCGGCTCTCTCTCCTACTCTCTTCTCGATATTCACAAACGATATACCGGTCCCTACGAACGGTATACAGCTATCTCTCTTTGCGGACGACACAGCCCTTTATAGCAAGGGTATGTGCGCCGATCACTTAGTTTCAAAAATGCAGTCCCAAGTTAATAAGCTTAGTGCCTGGTTTCGCTTGTGGCGGATTGAGGTAAACGCGGAAAAATCTTCCGCAGTGTACTTCGATCGGATCCCAAGACACCGGCTTGTCCTTATGGTACTGACTCGGTCAGGATTAACGATAAACCCATCCCATGGCAGCGGTCTGCCAAGTACTTAGGTGTCACCCTCGACAGTGGTAGGTAGGCTAGGTTAGCTAAATTTTACTTGTCCCGCCTCAACTATATGTTGGGAGGAACAGTAAAATGTCATTAAGGAATAAGCGGACTCTCTACAAGGTTTGCATACGTCCAGTCATGTCATACGCGTGCCCAGTCTTTGCGCACGCAAATCCCAATATCATTAATAAAATCCAAGTAGTACAAAATAAATTCTGCCGCGTCGCAACTAACTCGCCATTCTATATTCGTAACTCAGATCTCCACAGGGATCTCGATTTAACGACCATTCAACAGCACTTCCGTACCTGCTCCGAACGCTTCTTCAAAGCCGCAGAGCAACACTCTAATCCTCTTATTAGACAGGCGGTGGACTACACACCAGCCCCTCCATCTCGATATTTACAGCGTAGACCTCGTCACGTACTCGTTGACCAAGATAACCCTTTGACGCGGGACCTTCTGTCCCTGCAGGCAGCATCTGCGCTGCCGGCGGCATCTGCGCCGCCACCTCCTCCATGATCCCTTAGCTCGGCAGCCTTCTGCATAGCCATGATTAGGTCCTCTCATGATAAGGCCGGCGTCACTTTGACTTCCCGCGCCTCTTCTAGCGCTTTTGGGTCCCCTTTATGGGCCTGCGCTGCATCGTCCCTCTCCTGAGGGGCGGTCGCCCTCACGATTTGCCTATATGGTTTTAGAACCTAGGCCAGGCTGAGTTTAGTCGGTAGGTCACGTGGCTGGACCGCTCCGGTCGCGTGGAGTCCGACATAACCTCCGTGACACTTGCCGTTGCGGGGGTATCCTGGGTACGTTTCGTGCTCCTTGTGAGGATTCTCAGCCTTCCTCTCCTGAGGAAAAAAAAAAAAAAAAAAAATTGCACCTTCGGATCGTCTGCTGTACTTCGCGTTCGAGTTGTGAGTTCTGCCACCTTCCTGCAACTGCGCGTACAGCAACTTTCCGGGCCGATCTTCCGTCTTTGGGACCCTCCCGTGTGGCGAAGGCCGGACGGGAGACCTGAGACCTCGAGGGTCGGTCAACAACTGCGACTGTGTAATTCCATGCCTACCCGCATTTGAAAAAATCGAGATGTCTCACACGCCGGCGACGAAGACCCCTCGCCAGCGCAAGACGACCACCCATGCCGACTCTCCGATTCCCTCCACGTCCACCTTGGAGGGAGGCCGGGAGACTACCTTCCCACCACCAACGGAAGACCGCCAAGCAGCTTTCTCCCAGAGGAAGCTCTTCACTGATGTGACTCCTCGCTCCCTGCACTCATCCAGGGAGTCGATATCGTCAGCAACATCGTCCCACTACCGATCACCGATGCCACTCGCCGTGCGGCCTCTCAGCTCTGAAAGGCCCGCAACCGCCCCACCATCTAGTAGGAGGATTATCTCGGCCGAAAAGCCGAGAGCTGTTGCCGCCACCACGACGCCTACCCCTACCACTACCACTCAGCCGCAGGATGCTGGACGTGCGCCCTACGCTGCCATCGCTGGCGGCTCCAGGGAGATCGCCGCTAGAGACCCGCGACTGAAGGGACGTACTGAAGACTATTCCGAGAAGTGCTTCGACACGGACCACCGCCTCCTGGTCAAAACACCGGAGGCAAAGCATATGATTATGCAACAAAGGCCCGCCAAGCGCCAGCAAGAGGAGGACGAAACCGCAAATACCAGGGCTACCAAACAAAAGTTGGAGGGTAGACCCATATCTCCGCGCGACAAAGATTCGCACCTACCGACGCCTACTGCACAATTATCGCGGACATCGACGCCTACCCCGCAGGACGCGAACAAAAGCGCCGCGAAGTACCCTTTCCTAATTGTGGAAACAATGCCGAACTGGCCGCACCACATTAGGGAGATGAGGAAGATATTAGGACATGACATAACCCGCTCGCCACAGCCGGGTATGCAATTTAATGCATTTTCCTCAGGGAACAAAAAAAAAAAAAAAAAAAAAAAAGGACATGACCCGAGCGCCCGAGCCTATAAGCAGGGCCTTAGATTTATCCCCACCTCGGAGGAAGAATATCGTGTGGTACAAAGGTACCTCACGAAAATAGAGAAGTCAGACAACATTGCCTGGTTTTGCTATTCTCTTCCTGCTGACAGGAACTTGAAGATAGCAATCAGGGGACTGCCGATTACAACGACATCAGAGGAAGTCACAGAAGGCCTCGCATGTTTCGGGATAATCGCCGAGCATGTCAAGCAGATAACTGCGCGAAAAGGACGATCGGGCTGCGTATATTTCGCGCAGCTCCAACGCACCCCCAATCTCACACCGAGGGTGTACAATATTGAAAAGATACTGGGACTGCCAGTACGAGTCGAAGCCTGGCGCGGCAGGAACGGGCCTGCCCAATGTCACCGCTGCCAGTCCTTCCGGCACTCGTCGGCCACAGAACACGCGTATGCGTTATCTGTGGCGGCGAGCATGCCGCGAGGGACTGCCCACGCCCAAAGGACCAGCTGCCGACATGTGCGAATTGCAGCGGGCTGCACACCGCCAATAACCCCGCCTGCCCTGTATACAAAAGGGAGGCCAGAAACAAGAGGGCCGGTACCCAGGCGCGTACTACAACATACCAGACGGCCCCTATGCCTGCAACCAACGCAGCGGTCGATGAGACCGAGCCCTCGGGCCCCCATACATTGATGGCGGCGGCCAATGGGCCGGATGGACCCGCCACAAGGAAGCGCCGAGGAGGCAGAGGGCGCAAAAATAAAAACATTGAAGCCGTAGAACAGGATGACCGACCGCAATCGGTCGCCAGTATAGCTAAGCCTGCCACCACTACGACAGCTTCCGCACTAACAGCCGCCCCGCCGAAAGCACAACGGTTATTTCACTAAGGATTGTCCGCGTCCCAAGAGGGATGCCGAGGGGAACTTTCCCCCCGGTACTCCTCCGCCCCAATGCACGCTGTGCGGCCAAACGGGCCACACAGCCAACTGGAAAGGGTGCCCGCGTGCCCCTAAGCCCAAACTGGTCGCTTCTTCCAAGCGACCCTCCCAACGTCCTCCACCACCCACGGCAGCCGCTTTCCCAGCGCTGCCGAAATCCAAGGCATCAGCCACGCCCAATCCTAAAGCCTGGGGCCCCGCCCCCAAATCCAACCCAAACCCTTCTACCAATACTCGTCAGGATGACATCCGTTATGTCACCGACCTCCTCGAGCAGGTCAACCTTGACGAAATCTGCCGCGTTTCAAGGATGCTGCAGCGCGCCGCCTCTCCGGCGGAGCGCCTCAACATCTTTGCTAAATATGAGCATGTCCTCAACAAGCTCATATAAAGTTGCACGGTCGTTGTATCGCGTCCCTCCCTCTCTAAACGTAACTTCTAAATTTTATTTAAATAAATAATTTATTTAATTTTCGCGAATCATGTCTAGCATTCCGATGACTAGACAGCCGTTTAATTCAGGACGTATCAAGCCCGGGGGTGTCTCGCTTGTTTCTTTCAACGCCCGGTCACTTAGGTCTAATCTCCCGGAGATTAGAGAATTCTTTAAAAATTCCCCTCCAGATATTTTTCTAGTACAGGAAACTTGGCTCACCCCAAGTATCAGTAAGGGACTTTCAATTCGTAATTACAGTTTAATTAGGAATGACAGGCCGTCCGGTCGCGGCGGCGGCACTGCCATTTACTTTAGAAGGCAGCTTCACTGCACCCCCTTAGATACTCCTCCACTTATTAACTTAGAGGCAACGGTTTGTAAGCTGGCGCTATCTGGACATCAGTCCATCGTGATAGCGTCGGTTTATCAGCCACATGGCAAAGAAGCGCTCGCGTGCGACTTCCAAGCCATTTTAGACTTAGGCTCTTCAGTCATTTTGTTTGGGGATTTGAATGCCAAACACACCGATTGGTCGTGTAGGTATACAAACCCCACCGGTCTATAATTTCCCCTTATTCACCCACCCATTACCCCTCTAACACCGCGCATCAACCCGATATTTTAGATATTGCTCTCTTTAAAGATATAGGGTTGGTTCTCAGGTCTCTAGACACCCTGGACGACCTGGGTTCCGACCACCGCCCAGTTAGGTTAGTTCTCGGTGTCCCATTTTCCGCGCAGCCTAACACGAAAAAATTCACAAATTGGAAGGGTTTCCAGACTTCCATCGCGACTAGCTTAGAATCCCCCGAGTCACCGTACACGGATATTGAAGCAAGCTATTTCGATAGCGAGCGGAAAATAGACGATGCGGTCGATTCTATCACGCGAACCATTAACGATTCCATCGCGGGTAACACGCGGGTTGTAAACGTGCCGGCACGTAAGCTCCCGCGTGCCATTCGCGACTTGATTTCTGAGAAAAGGGCGGCTACCCGGCGAGCCGCTCTAAATCCCACCCCACAGCTTAGGGCCATAGCCAACCGCCTTCAGCGGGAGGTAAGAGCCACCCTTAGAGAACACAGGGAAGCCCAGTGGGAGGACCTTCTGTCCTCCATCACTCCCAGTCATAAGGCGTACTACAGAGTTGCCCGTGCACTCCGTTGTGACGCAATAACGCACACCCCCCCTTTATCCAGACCAGACGGCTCCATCGCCTTCGACGACGATGAGAAAGCCGAATGCTTCGCTGACAGCATTGCTTCTCAATGCTCGCTCAGCACTCAGCCCTGCGATCCTGACCATGTCAGGCGCATAGAGGAGGAAGTTCTCCTCAAGAACTCCCTCCCACCCCCTCACGAACCTCCCTTAGATCCGATCTCCCGCGATGAGGTCTTTAAAATCATTAGTAGCCTACAAAACCGGAAAGCCCCGGGTGCTGACGGTCTATCCAATAAGGCATTAAAATCCATACCCAACCAACTCCTCATTTTACTGACCATCCTATTCAACGCCTGTTACGAGAGGTGCTACTTTCCGCGTAAGTGGAGAGAGGCAATCGTAAAAGGTATTCCGAAACCCGGAAAATCACCCCATATACCTTCAAACTATCGTCCCATTAGTCTCATTAGCTCATTAGGGAAGGTATATGAGCGTTTAATTCTTGCTCGTCTTAAAGAGCATCTCACCACTAATGATATTATTATTCCCAAGCAGTTTGGCTTTAGAGCTAAACACTCATGTCCCCAGCAAGTAGGCCGTATAGTAGAGTACATACTAGACGCGTTCCACCCCCGTAAACATAAAGTTCTTGCCGTATTCTTTGACGTTGCCAAGGCCTTCGATAAGGTCTGGCATGACGCGTTAATTTGTAAATTATATAGGTCTGGAACCCCTGACCGATTAGTTCGCGTTATACAGGCGTTCCTGTCAAACCGTACCTTTCGTTTTAGACACGAAGGTATACTTTCATCCCCTCGCACGATAAGAGCCGGCGTCCCTCAGGGGTCGGCTCTCTCTCCCACTCTCTTTACGGTTTATACAAACGACATACCGATCCCTAAGAAAGGTATGCTCTCCCTCTTTGCGCCCAGAAGTTAGTCAGACGTTTACAACCCCAGATAGATGAGCTTAGTGCCTGGTTTCGCTTGTGGCGGATTGAAGTTAACGCGGAAAAATCTTCTGCGGTATTCTTCGATCAGACCCCAAGACACCGGCTAGTCCCTCTCAACACTGACTCGCTCAGTATTAATAACAAAACAATCCCATGGCAGCGGTCTGCCAAATACTTAAGGGTTACCCTCGACAGTGCACTCACCTTCCGTGATCACGTCGATCGAGTAACCAAAAACGCCAAATTTTACATGAGCCGCCTCCACTCCATGTTGGGGCGGCACAGTAAAATGTCCCTACGAAACAAGCGAACACTCTACAAAGTTTGCATACGTCCAGTGATGTCATACGCGTGTCCCGTTTTTGCTCACGCTGATCCCAAAATCATAAATAAAATACAAGTAGTTCAGAATAAATTCTGCCGCGCAGCAACTAACTCTCCTTATTATGTTCGGAATTCCGACCTCCATAGGGACCTCGAGATAACGACCATTCAACAACATTTCCGTACCTGCTCCGAACGCTTCTTCAAAGCCGCAGAGCAACACGCGAATCCGCTCATTAGGAAGGCAGTGGACTACACCCCTGCTCCTCCATCTCGTCACCGATACCGCAGACCCCGTCACGCTCTCGTCGACCATGATAACACTTTAACGCGGGACCTTCTGTCCTTGCAGGCGGCATCTGCGCCGCCACCCCCTCCATGATCCCGTAGCTCGGCAGCCTTCAGCATAGCCATGAAAAAAAAAACACAACGGTTGCACATTCGCTGTCAATACCGCTCCGAGTGCGCACGTGTCCCTCTGACCGCTCCGATCGACTTTCGATCTTTTTCGATTTTTCGATTCTTACTTTTCGCTCATCGCGCTTTGACAGCGGATACCTCCGTGTTGTATGAGTTTCACTTCACGGTCGCCAGTGTTGCTGTCGTTCCATCGTTTGCGGTGCCTTGTGTGCTGCGGACGGAGGAAAGATAGTGGCATTGCTTGGGTTGTCGGATACCTAACGGTGCCAACGAAGACAACCGGCGCCGATCCTAGTGCGTCGTCGTATCTCCCGATACGACAAAACTAGAAGACCGGAACCCATTGCACTAGGGCTTGTCCCTAGGGTGAAGGTACACGTCCGCTCCCCGGGAGTGGCCGTTCCCGTGTCTCCCCCCCCCCTCCCCTGCCTCGCAGGCAGGGGTGTAAATCGCGTTGCTAGGCCGCGTGTCCGCGCCTTCTGCGCCCCGCACGCGCGTATTGCGCTTTGGCGGGTTTCCCCGCGCCCTCCGCGCACCAAACTCTTGTGTCGTTGTCCCAATTAAATTTCTGTCGCGATGGACACTAGCGAGTCCGTCGAATCCTCTGCCGAACCCACCATAACGTCAGACCCTCTATCCACCATTATCCAAAACACACAGGCTCAACTTGTGAGTCAGTTAGGTTTACCTCAGGATCCCCGTTATTCTGAGGTAATAACCGCGTCCACCGACCACCTCGTTGGTCAAATCCGAACACTTATCAACTCCCTCACTCACGACTTAACACAGTCACTAACCACCCAATTCAATACCCAACTGGCGGCCCTCAAAGCCGAACTCTCCCAGTCAACACAGGGAGCATTCACAGTCCCCACAACTTGCGAGCCTCCGCTCGCACACACCCAAATTTCCGTCCCTAGCGAGTCTACGGCGTCCCCTGGCGCTGTTAATCGCTCTGTCCATTTCACCACCCCCACCACATGCGAGCAACCGCTCGCATGCACCCCACTATCCCCACCAAGCGTGTCTACGGCGCCCTCTGACGCTGTAAAACGCTTTAACCCACCTCCCGTCCCATGCGTTTCTTCGGCGTCCACTGGCGCCGTAAAACGCTCCGCCCCAAAGCGCCCTATGCGCTCGCCATCCCCACAGGGGGATCCTTCCCCCGCCACCCTTTCCGCTGCCACCTCGGAGCCCCCGTGCACTGAGGAGGGCGGCTTCCTTCCTGTTGTTCGACGAAAGTCGAACAACAAAAAGAAGCGACGCAATACCCTTATTGCGCCGCCCACCCCCGTCACCTCCGAACCACTCCCGTCCCCCATGGACGTGGTTGTGGCCCCCTCCGTCCCGTCCACCTCTCACTCCCTGCCGTCGAAGACCAAACGGTATTCGACGTGCAAAGTCTACCCCGTCCGCCCAGATAAGGTCCCGCCGGTCCACTTGACCGACAAGACCTGCTGGGCTACCCTACGTGTGCAACTCGCACAAGCCAATATTCACTGGTCCAAAATTCAAAATCGGGAGGATTGCTTTATCCTCCACACTGACACACCTGAGGCGTACCGTGCTCTCACGGCGCACCTCAGATCCCACAACATCCCTTATTACACCTTTGCGCTCGAAAGCGAGCGCAAAGTCCAACTTGTCCTCCGCGGGGTCCCCGTGGAATTCTCCAACGACGAAATCAAGTCCAGCCTTATCGAACAAGGCTACCCCGTCACTGGTGTGCAACGCTTGCATAACCCCATACCCCTAGTCCAAATCTCACAGAACCCGTCCGATAAGGCTCGTTCTCTCCCCCAGGACTCAACCCTCACAGTAGTTGACATACCCGGCATTCGTGTCGAACTCCCATATTCAAAAGGCCCCGCGCAGTGCAACCGCTGTCAGCGGTATGGACACGCGGGTGCCAACTGCCAAGCTCGTCCCAGATGCGTTAAGTGCTTGGGCGATCACGCTTCGGCTGATTGCCCACGCAAGCATAACGACCCGTCAACAATGACGGCCCCTCCAGCTTGTGTGCTGTGTGGCCAAGTTGGCCACACAGCCAACTGGAAGGGATGTCCAAAAGCCCCACGGTTCAAACCGACAGTCCCAACCCGAGCTACCGCAGCTCCACGCCCAGTCGTCCCCCCTAGGACAGCAGCCAATTATCCGGCTCTGCCCCAATCCGCCCCCTCAACCCTGACACCTGCTCAGGTATGGGGTCCAGTCCCTCCTCAGGCCCCACAGGCTGCACTCCCAGTCCGAGGACAGCGTAGCCCTGCGGCCGCGCTGTCCTCCCACACCCAGCTGCGCGATAACGCCTATCGCGAATACCAGCTGGCTATGGCTAATGCCACTACGGCCATTAGCCGCGTCAAAATTGCCTTGGAGTACGCTCCACTTTTCGAGGCCTTCCCCGATCTCACTCCCCTCTGTTAATTTAATTAACAGTCCAACAACCGCCTTCTCTTACATAATAGGATGTCTAACCCACCGGTAAGACAACCTAACACCCATGGTCGTATTAAACCCGAAGGAATCACCCTTATCTCATACAACGCTCGTTCTACGACGTCCCAATATCCCTGAGCTTAGAGAATTTGTCAAAGACCACCCCGCTGACCTAGTGCTGATCCAGGAAACCTGGCTGAAGCCTAGCACTCAAAGGGGTCTCTCACTTCCCAACTACAACCTTGTCAGAAATGACAGGCCCGTCCTACCGGGTGCAAACCCGAGCGGCGGGACTGCTATCTATTTCAAAAAACAGCATCACTGCTGTCCCATCCCCACTTCCCAACTCATAAACATGGAAGCTACGGTGTGTAGAGTGGCGCTGACTGGACACCCGTCCATTATAGTCGCGTCAGTGTACATACCGAGTGGAAGTGTTCCGCACACGAGCGACTTTGGAGTCCATACTCTCGCTTGGCAACTCGGTTATCATGTTTGGCGATTTCAACGCTATGCATGTTGACTGGCATTGCAAGCACACCAATAGTAGTGGCAACAAACTTCTAGATATCATGACCGCTCTGGATCTAGATATCCTGTCGCCCTACATGCCCACACACTATCCGGACGTGCTCACGCACGATCCGGATATACTCGATATCGCCCTCACTAAAGACGTGGCCTTAGTGCTAAGATCCCTGGACGTCCTAGACGAACTAGGATCCGATCACAGCCCCGTTAAGTTAACACTAGGCACTCCATACCCTACCCAGGCCACCACCAAACGCATCACCGATTGGGATGCTTTCCACAACTCCATGCAGTCCACTCTGGACGTGCCGGAACCCCCTATCTCTATCACAGCAGACTGCCTCGACAGTACTGCTAAGATAGATGACGCCATCCATTCACTCACCACTCTTATCCAAAATAAGGTCGAGAGTAGCGTGCGGGAGATCACTGTGCCTAGGCGCAAGCTTCCGCGTGCTATTCAAGATCTCATTAAAGAAAAGCGCGCTGCCGTCCGCAGAGCTGCTCAATGTCCCTCCCCCGAATATAGATCATTAGCCAACCGCCTTCAGCGGGAGGTACGATCTCGGCTAGCCGAATATAGGAACGCCCAATGGCGCGACCTATTGGCCACAATCACGCCCTCCCACCAAGCGTACTACAGAGTGGCCCGTGACCTCCGTAGCGACGCAATAACTCATACCCCACCTCTCCATCGTCCCGATGGCTCGGTCGCCTTCGAGGATGACGAGAAAGCGGAATGTTTTGCTGACAGCATTGCCTCTCAATGCTCTCTCAGCACACAACCGCACGATTCCACACACGTCACAAGGGTCGAGGTGGAGGTCCGCTCTAGGGCCGCCTTCCCTCTACCTGACGAACCTGTCCCTGATCCAATCTCCAATGATGAGGTTTTTAACGTCATCAAGGGTCTCAAAAAGCGCAAGGCCCCAGGTCCCGATGGGGTCTCTAACCAAGCGCTCAAGTCCCTCCCTCAGCTGGTACTAACCATGCTGACAATTCTTTTCAACGCCTGTTACAAACAGTGCCACTTCCCGAATGCGTGGAAGTCGGCCACTGTAATAGGCATCCCCAAACCGGGAAAACCCCTCCATATGCCCAGTAGTCACCGCCCCATAAGCCTGATCAGCTCATTGGGGAAGGTGTACGAAAGGCTCATACTCGCACGTCTCAAAACACATCTCTTTGACAAGGGCATCATTATCCCCCACCAGTTCGGCTTTAGAGCCAAACACTCTTGCCCACAACAAGTGCATCGCATAGTCGAGTACGCACTTAGTGGGTTCCACCCCCGTAGGGATAAAACAGTGGCCGTATTCTTTGACGTCGCCAAAGCCTTCGACAAGGTATGGCACGCAGGCCTAGTCTACAAACTCTATAAAACCGGTATGCCCGATCGCTTAGTGCGGGTAGTGGAGGCCTATCTTAGAGATAGATCCTTCCGCTTCCGGCACGAAAAATGCCTGTCCACCCCTCGCCCGTTAGCAGCTGGAGTCCCTCAGGGCTCCGCGCTATCCCCTCTATTGTTCGCGACATACACGAACGATATACCAATACCCGATGGTCCCCAACTAGCCCTATTCGCAGATGACACGGCCATTTATTATAAGGGCCGTGTCAATAAACGCATAGTGTCGGCTTTGCAATACGCAATTGACGACTTGTCCGCTTGGTTCAAACTGTGGAGGATCGAGGTGAACCCGGAGAAAAGCTCCGCGGTTCTATTCGAACCCACCCGCAGGTTGGACCCGGTACCCACTGGATTCCCCTCTCTCCACTTCCAGGAGAAGCCCATACCTTGGCAGCGTACTGCAAAGTACTTAGGTGTCACCCTAGACAGGCAGCTCGATTTCCGAGCGCATGTCAAAAGGGTGGCGCGTAATGCCAATTCTTACATATCAAGACTCAACTCGATGCTAGGTAGGCACAGTCCTATGTCCCTTAGGAATAAACGAACACTATACAAGGTCTGCATAAGGCCAGTCTTCTCATATGCGAGCTCGGTATTCGCACATGTCGAGCCGCAAGTCCTCCAACCATTACAGGTCATTCAAAGCAAATTATTGCGTAGAATGACCAATGCCCCATACTATGTCCGTAATGCTGATTTGCACAGGGACCTCGAACTCCCTACCATTCAACAACACTTTAAGGAGTGCTCCAAGCGGTTCTTTAGAGCCGCGGAAGAGCACGTCAACCCATTAATACGCGAGTCAGTTAACTACCCGTCAATACCACCAACTGTGAGCCTGTCACAAGGCAACACTAGTCAATACCGGCAGAGGATTCGTAGACCGCGACATGTCCTTAGCGACCCTCCCAACCAACTTACGCAGGAACTTCTAGACCTGCAAGCGGCGGCGTCTGAGCCGTCGCTCCCCCTTGTCAACCCCTAAACGGCAGCCTTCTGCTTAGCCTGAATAGGTTCTTGTCAATACTGGCCGGTCCCACTTTGGAGATTCGTGCCTTCTTCTAGCGCATATACCCTCACCATGGGGTAGCGCTAACCGTGCCTCTCCTGAGGTGCGGCCCTCTCGTCAATAAAGCCAGTAGGGTCAATAGGACCAAAGGCTAGGCTGAGTTTAGTCGGTAGGTCTGTGTAGTCGAGCCGTCTCGACAGTACCAGGAGTCCGACATAATCAACGCATCCCTGCTTGCCTGTTGCGTTGGTATCCATGATGGATTCTCAGCCTCCTCTCCTGAGGGAAAAAAAAAAAAAAAAAACACAACGGTTGCGCAAACCGAAAAGGTTGCGATCGACAGGCGCAGATGAAATCCGCCGCCTCTAGCCAGAGGACGAAGGCGAAGCCGGCCACCTCAGACCGGGCACCGATAGCCACAGAGGGAACCGCTGCCGAGATTGTTGAACAACTCGTGCAGATAATCAAAGCAGCGTTCATCTCTGTCATGTCAGGCGAAAACCTGACCACTGTTATAACCAGAGGCCTGATGGAGCTGTGGGGGCTCCTCAGTAGATCATGGAGCGTCTGAGAATAATACATTGGAATGCCGGGGGCCTTAACGACACCAAGAAGGTTCTCCTTAAGCGTCTGCTTGCAGAATACAGCCAGGATCGGCATTTAAGCTCGCGGGATACCAAACCTACAGACAGGACGAGGTATCCCCCCAGGGGTATGCTTATAGAGGGTTGGCAGTGTTAGTGAAAACCAAGATGGTACACTACACTTTGCCACAGATACCACTAGCTACCTCCTACGGTCTGGGTATAGAGAGGTCACCGACACAACACAGCTCACCCTCCTGACACCATTGATCTGATGGTGACCAATAACATCTCGGAAACCACGATCACCCAGGGGGTCCTCGATGATCACCTGTTATCAGACCACCAGCCGGTGATGATAGAACACCATCCGCCTATCAAAGTCGAGGCCCCTGTCAGGAGGAGACGGGTAGACTGGGACCAGTATGAAGTCCATCTGAACAACAACTGCCCTAACTTCCCCATCTCAACGCCTGAGGATGTGGATAAGCTGGCAGAGGAATTTCAAAAACATACTACGGATGCCCTCAAAAACGCTCAACTGAACAACCGACTACCATCAAAAACAAACCTGCCACCCACCATCCTCAGGATGATTGAAGAGAAAAGGCGTACCCGCCGCCTATATCAGGTCACTCGCTGCCCACTCCTGCGCAGACAGCTGAATCAAATGGCACACAACATCTCGGCCAGACTCCAGGACTACCAGCGGGAATCCTGGATCAGGACGATCAATAACGTGGCAGACGATACGAACAATATATACAGACTATGCCGAGCTCTTACCAAAAAGCCAGCACCAGTCCGTCCCCTGAGAGCACCAGATGGCACCCTCAAATACAGGGCAGAGGAGAGAGCCGAAATACTCGCAGACTACTTAGAGAGCGTATTCCAACCAAATCCAGACGACGCCAAAGAACACACAAAGAACGTGAAAGCTTAACTGGATGAATATCTGGAGAGACCCACAGAAGGGGAAGAACGAGACTCCATCTTCTTCACCCCAGGACAGATCTCCAGAGCTCTAAAGAAATGCCAGCCCCGGAAGGCCCCCGGCCCAGACGGAATACCAAATGAGGCTCTCCGGCATCTCCCACCGAAAGCAGCGGCAGCGCTCACTCGCCTCTTCCAACGGGATCATCCGAACCCAGCATTTCCCCACCAGCTGGAAAGAGGGCAGAGTGGTGATGCTACCTAAAGCGCACAAGAACACCACAAGGGCTGACAGCTACCGTCCAATCACCCTTCTGAACACGGTGGTCGATCCAAGGTGTTCGAGAGAATGCTTCTGGCCATACTGCATCGGCACATAACACCTCGTGCCGAGCAGTTCGGGTTCAGAGCCGAACACTCGACCACGCACCAGCTGACGCGAGTGATTCACCATGTGGCCAACACCATGAACCGGAAGGAGTACGCGGTCGCAGTGCTCCTGGATGGAGCACTGCGACCTGCGACGCCACGGAATACCGTTCCATTCAAAAATATCTGTCTGACATTGAAAAGACAGAACAGATATCCTGGTTCTCCTATTCTCTACAAGAGGATATACGTAAAGGTGGCTATAAGGGGTTTGCCGCCACTCATTGAAGCCGAACATGTACAACAGAGGCTGGAAGAACTTGACTTCCAGCCTCAGTACATTAAAAAGATCTTCGCAAGACAGGGTAGGCCGGGATGTGTTTTCTTCTTGGAACTCAAGAGAACACCGAATACCGTCCCGGCGATATATGAAGTCCACGAGATCACGGGGATCCCAGTCACAATCGAAGCCTGGAGGGGGAAGAGAGGGCCTGCGCAATGTCACCGATGATAGTCCTTCCGCCACTCGTCCGCGAACTGCCACAAGCGTCAAGCCTGTGTCATATGCGGCGAGGAACACCCGGCGAAGGACTGCCCAAGACCACGGGACCAGCCAGGTACCTGCATCAACTGCGGGGGCCCTCACCCCGCGAATAGTACTAGATGCCCTGTTTTCATCAAGGAAGCGCGCAACCGAAGGGCGGGCACGGCTGCGCGCACCTTTCAAGATACCCGGGTTCCGGAGCGCAGAGAGGTGGGAGCGGATGAGCCTACGGCCGCTCAATCGTTGATGGCCGCCGCCAACACCCCGGGAACATCAGCGCCCACGTCCAAACCCAAGAAAAGAAGAGGAGGCAAGGGCCGAAAAAACAAAGCCGCACGTCCAGCCACCGAAAACGCCGAAAACGTCCAGACGCAACCACAGGCAGCAACAACCGCCACCAAAACCACCACCAGTACCTCAGCAGCCGTAAAACTCGAGAATGCAGCTCTACCCCCGAAACCGACACAACCGCAAGAGCCGTCTGAGGGACCGGTGGTCGCCGCCTCTAGCCAGAGGACGAAGGCGAAGCCGGCTACCTCAGAACAGGCACCGACAGCCACAGAGGGAACAGCTGTCGAGATTATCGAACAACTTGTTCAATTAATCAAAGGCGCGTTCATCTCTGTTATGTCAGGCGAAAGCCTGACCACAGTTATTACAAAAAGCCTGATGGAGCTGTGGAGGCTCCTCAGTAGATGATCATGGATCAAGACCGACTGAGGATAATACACTGGAATGCCGGGGGCCTTAACGATACCAAGAAAGTTCTCCTTAAACGTCTGCTTGCAGAATACAGGGCTGACATAGCCCTGATAAGCGAGACACATTTGAAGCCAGGATCGGCATTTAAGTTCGCGGGATACCAAACCTACAAGCCTACAAAGATGGTACACTACACTTTGCCACAGATACCACTAGCTACCTCTTACGGTCTGGGTGTTGAGGTAGCAGTTAACACCGGCCCACTCCGTGTTTTTGCATACTATAAGCCACCTCAGGCAAGGCTACATGTGGGGGACATCCACCTCCTCCTGGACTCACCGGCACCAACCATCATTGCCGGTGATTTTAACCACGGCGTGGAACTCTGCTACCACGTGCGTGAACGGTAGACGCCTGCTCAACGACGCTGAAGCCACGGGGTACCTGGTGCACGGGCCTGAGACTCCCACCCACTACCCGTATAATACAGCACACCCTCCTGATACTATCGATCTGGTGGTGACCACCAACATCCTGGAAACCACGATCACCCAGGCGGTCCTCGACGATCACCTGCTATCCGACCACCAACCTGTGATGATAGAATACCACCCACCTATCAAAGTCGAGGCCCCTGTCAGGAGAAGACGGGTAGACTGGGAGCTGTACGAAGACCACCTAAGCAACTGCCCCAACTTCCCCATCACAACACCTGAGGATGTAGACAAACTGGCAGAGGAATTCCAGAAATACACGATGGAGGCTCTTAACAATGCTCAACTGAGCAACAGACCACCAGTGAAAACAAACCTGCCACCTGTCATCCTCAGGATGATAGAAGAAAAAAGGCGTACCCGGCGCCTATACCAAGCCACTCGCTGCCCACTCCTACACAGACAGCTTAACAGAATGGCACATAACATCTCGGCCAGACTCCAGGATTACCAACGGGAATCCTGGATCAGGACAATTAATAATGTGGCAGATGACTCCAACAACATATATAGGCTATGCCGCGCCCTTACTAAGAAGCCAGCACCAGTCCGACCCCTAAGAGCCCCAGATGGCACCCTCAAATACCGGGCAGAAGAGAGCCGAAATACTAGCAGACCATTTAGAGAATGTATTCCAATCCAATCCAGACGACGCCAAAAAACACACACGTAATAGCGCGGGACCTGAAGATAAGAGCCCCTAGACCACCATGTTAGAACACTGGCGAACACCATGTTCAGGAAGGCCGCCACATCACGCCACCACACCATCGCAACTATCGCCCTCTACCATACGCGCCCTCCAGATAGAAGGGCACTACCGAGAAGCCTCATCCTTTCCTCCCCCTAGAGGGGAGTGACTGCATACGAAGCCAAAGGCGGAGGAACCTCTCCGCCACGACAACGACCCTGCAGTAGTCACTACAGGTGTTGAAGCCACTACAGGGGGACAGAAACTCCCCGAAGTTCCCTTCTCCTCGCACTAGGAGAAGAAGATGGGTCATCTTCTGAGATGATTTTGGGAATAAATTGAGGGACTCTCCTTTCTCGGTACGGATTACGGGGACGGGGTCCACATACTGAAGCGGACGACTGTCCAACCACCACAACAGAAAGCTCCTGAAGACCCTGCTGGCCGACTGAACACAAGAAAACTGGCGTTTTGATTTCTTCCTGGAACAACCCCTGGGCCGCACCGTTCCGAATCCTTCACCAATCCCATCAAGCGAAGTGTGCCGCCGTGCACACTAACGGTGTCAACTAAGCTAGCCGACGCCCACCTGACGGCAACCAGCAGGGTACCGGTCTGGAATGACTTAATCCTACATTGGACGGTTCGCCGCCAGTCACCGATCCCCTCGATACCCCGTGTGATCACCGACTTCACCTCCCCGGGGAGTTTAACAGGGGCTCACTTTAGGCAATCAGAAGCCGAAGAGGTTGTAGAAGTGTTCGTAAGAGTTCCAATGATTTTGTCTGGCAGCGATGCAGCTCTCAGCGTGTCCTCTTCCTATAAGATTTAAGAGATTGAAGATCCCGAAGATTGACGCGCTCTCGCACTCGCACTCTCTCGTACGTGCGGGGTATTTGTGAGGTTTTTAGTCCGTATGTCGCGGGCTCGGTTGAACCGCGGATAGCCCGACATCCTCGCGAGATTCTCGAGCCACGAAAAACGTACAACACCATAAGCTCCATGTCCCTAAAAGCAAGTGGACATTGTACAACTTTTGCATATGCTCAGTCTTGTCGTACGTGTATCCGGTATTTGATCATATCGACCCGCAAATCTTCCACAACATCCAAGCCACTTGGTTGGGCGCATTGGGGTTAGACTTAGTTGTACCCGCAATCAATTGTGTCCGGTATTGAACTTCTTGGGCGTAGCTAGTGCCATCTATGGCCGTTTTAGAGCACCCCTCTGAGTGGGATACCGAAGTGGATCCTCCGTTTGAAGCCTGATCAGTCCACTTTTTTCCGTTACCTCAAACGCAACGCACCCGCATTATTAAATAAATTTATAATAAGCAATTAGTGAAATTGTGAAGGGTCGACCCTAAGTGACAAGCAGTCAGGTGGAAGAGGGAGTGCTCCAGCCTTGGTGAGTTCTAGTGAACCCTTGATCCTTCCACATCTGGTACGCTGTTGTTTGCGCGGATCGCTCGTCTGCCCGTACGCGGCCGCGGTCAATTTGTGGTGGGCTATGTACACGCCACACCACCACTCGAAACTAATTTTCGCACCGAATGGCCGATACCCATTACTATGTCCAAAAATGTGAATCTACTGTCATCTATCCAAACCGCCAAAAGGACCATCCTAATCTAATTTTAAATTAGAGTAATTCCTATTAACTATATAACATTAATAGTTATAATATATATAATATACGATAACCTTTCATTATTTACATAAATTACTTAGATGTATGCTCGAATCAGACGTCACTAAATAGTAAATACAAACCAATCGTTTTGTCAAATGTTATTTTAGTCTTTACTTATTACATTATAAAAAATAAATATATTCAGAGTGCTGAAACTGCACTAATGCAGTTTACAATTATTTGCTATAATCTTATTAGTTATTTACCTACCTTGTTTTCCAGTTTCTTTTGTTAGACGTTTCTCGGAAACCGTCGGTCGTGTTATGATCTGCTACTGTAACAAAAGAAAAATAATGTATAAACAATATTGTTACACAACAGTTCTCAAACAATTTCACAGCACATTATAGTTTACCACAGACACAGAAGGAAACACATAGAAACACCCAAACCAAAGACTGACTTGGAATAAACAAAGAATGTAACACACAGTGTCGTTGCCACTTGACCGTCCAGTCTTCATATAATTATGTTTATGCTTACACAGAGCCATCTTATTGAAATGAACTAAGTAGTTTCACCGTCTTCACATCGTATATGATGCGTATTTTTGAGAAAATATAAAGTATAATGAACAAAATACACAACACGACGGCACGTTACTGGCAACTATGCATCTGTCAAGCATTCACTTTTTCGTATAACAAATTAATTTGCACCTTGGTTTTCATTATATAATGATTAAAAGTAATAATAAGAAGTAAAATTTATTAATAAGAACACGCACACTAAAAAGATGTAATTGGAAGGCAGAGGGCAAGCACTTTAACAAAAAATTTAAGAAATGACAAGAAAGATTGTCACACGGAGATATTGATTTCGCAAAATCTGGCGAAACAGCTTTCTGTACGGTATATCCGCATGACGTGTGATGAATTTAAAAAAAAATGTTTGCATCGTAACATCGATACATGTTATCCGACCCGGCCGACCCAATCACGCGCGCAAACGTATCCCTTCGTCCACACACCCACGTCTCTCGCTCACTCGCCCGGTGGAGCCACACGTGGGAGCCACATGTCCGGCCGGGCCACACATCTACCCGGTACCGTCACGCACCGGGTAGCAACCCTCCACTGCACGGCGAACTTGAGCGTTCGCCATATTGGATCGGCGGCCATATTGAAATTTAAGAAACGTCACTTATGAGGTTGTGTTCAATTCATCAAGACCTTTCGTTTGATACCTGCAGGTAACTTATATAATAATAATTTCCACATAAAACGAACAATAACAAACATTACGAAAACTAAATAATCAAAAATCTAATACTTATTTATATACAAAAAATATACATTTAAAAGTAAATAAACATTTATAGCTACTTGAATAAATTATCAGATGCTACGGCGCGCTCACTTATTAACACCGCAGTTAGGGAATCAGATTTCTGAATGCCGCTTCTACTGACCGGCCGAGTCTGGTCGAGATCTTATGCACTTATATAAATTGTTAACTAATTATTCTTTTTGTCATATGTAATTGTATTAATATCTATTGTGATTATACGACTATACTGTGCTGTTATCTGTGTTATCTGTGCCAAATTCCTATAGTCCTTCTGATTATTGTTATATGTTAATTATATTTGGAGTCATACATCAACACAACCACATACCCATAAAGCTTGGGTTGAAAAACAAAAGCGGTCCGCCATTTTGAGAGCGAGGGTCATTAGATTTTTTTTCAATGTGTCTAATAACGTGGCTGTGTTAGACTCCCTTTCATTTGATACCCATATTGCTGGGGTTGCGAGGGAATCGTTGGTTGGCCTTTTTGGACCGGCGGCCATATTTTTTGACATTTTCACCAATTGACTTCGATAGTGTTGAAAAAATCCTTTCATTCGATACCCATATTACCGTATTAGGATTGAAAACCGTGAGAATTAGCAAAATGAGAATATTAACCGTTACAAAATGGCCGCCATCTTGAAAATGTCCAATTTCTCCAGTGTAGTAGACTATCACACTGGTCGGCAGTAACTGCAGGCGCGCAACTGGCATCGGTTCCCGTCAAATTGTCAATATAGCCGAAACTAAAATCTGCCATAGCTCCCAGTGTTGCCATATATACGGCCCAAAATGTTAGTAGAAATGATCAGCGACGAACGATCGACCTCGCCATGTGAAAAAAAAATCGAAAAACTAGTGATTTACGTTTTCCCTAAAATCAGGGCAATTACCCCAAAATCGAAGTAAATTACCCCACCGAGCACTACAAAAGGTCACCCGGGGGTCACAGTCGAAAAACGCCGGCAACCCCACGAAAACGGCGTTTTAATTTTTTTAAAATTGCAGCTTTTTACAAAATGGCCGCCGGCGTGGGCGCCATCTTTGAATGTCGGAGTTTCGGATTTGTCCCAATATCTGCACCGTATACGGTGGGATGACGTTTTTCCTGCCAATCCAGCGCACCCCGATCTGGGAGATCAATTCGGCTCAAATTCGGTCTACGAAAAGTTTCCAACCCTAGAATGAGGAATCGAAGGAAACGAATCGAGGGAAAAAAAAAATACCAGAAAGTCCTAGAGGCCCCGACGGCCTATATAGGCTCGTGGTATAGAAATTTTCCAAAAGTCGTTATTTCGATTTTCGCCTTTCGGGGCCCCTCGGGGTACATTACCGAAAACGGTAGAAAATTTCTCCCACCCGCCAACACTACTCGCCGAGCTCCAACCTCGCCCGGAACATTTCACCCCGGTCCGAGGCCGCCATCTTGACGAAAATCCGGTCCGAAAATCACGTCAAAAAATTGGCAATCGCAAGATGGTCGCCAGCGCCACCGCCATTTTATTATTTCCCGCGCACCGCAAATTTTTCGAAAGTCGAGAACAGTCCCGACCACACAAAAAAGGAAAATCCGGGCAAAAAAGCAATAGTCATAATGCTAGTAGAAATACTAATCCTCCGCAGACGAAGTCGCGGGCACCAGCTAGTGTTGAAACAAAAATGTAAGTTCGTACGTTTTGTCCTTCAAAATATAAAAAAAAAAAAACTTTTCAATCAAAATATTTACTTTGTATAAAAGTCAAACATATCTGTTAAAATCAATGACGTTTATTCGACGATTACAAGCACCTTTTTAGTTTTAACAATAGTCTCCTTACAGCAGCCATCGAAAAATTATCAACTCCATAGAAATAAACTATCTAGCATACAATACTGGTTGGCCAGCGGACCAGACAGGCGAGCAATACATCCCGAATAAAAAACCCGTGTTACATTTGTAATTGATAAATGAAAGAAGCACATTTTGGGATAATTTCAGCCGTGATGTATCAGTAATCCATTATTACAGACATTCATGACATTGGTTTGATGAAATTCATGTGCGAGTACTTACATTTTATTGTTGTTGAATTCAGCCTGAAGTTGCTTTTATCCAAGCAAGCAGCACCAGCAAATCTTGCAGCCATTAACAGTGTCTCGTTGTTATGATCTACCAGTGTTTGCAGCGTATCAATCTAAAACCAAATAATAATTACGTATTTATAAAGTTAAGCTAGAATAAGTTTTCAAGGTGTTACTGTAAGTGGACTGCTCATTTGGAATTTTTGAGAAATACATTTTATCTTAATCAAATCTTCGTACTATAAATATAGTTAAGATTACAAAATACTTTATTTTGTGGCTTATTTCATGTTAACTCTGTAATACACACCAGTAAATTCCGAAATGATTATTTGTTTGTAAAATTCTTCCCAAATCTTTGAGTTGAATCAATTCAGTCGATGAGGTACTTGTATTCCTGTGTGGATGTGCATTTTTGCCATGTATCTTCTACCTTCATCAGTGCGGTGAAGTGCATAAAGCCTACAGTTCGAGATTTGATGAAATAAAATCGTCTCAGTATCTGCTTTTTACATTTCTATTCGAAGTGCTGTTGCACTGTTGCATGCAGCTTCCATTTCACTGCAAAATAAATATAATATTATGAGTTGGCATCTTTAAATATTGCTGTAAATGTTACATACAAATCATTACATTAGTTTGTGGTAGCTCAATATAACATGTCATTTAACCAAAAAAATTAATCTGTTTATCTGCAGATATTGTTTTATTTCAAATATCTAATAGGTTAAGGAGGTCAATAACATTTCTAATATTAACACACTGAAATCAGTTTTTTAATGTGTGTAAAAGTCAGTAAGCTACAAAATTTTTAAAGTATCTGCAAGACAGAAGGCCCATTATGCACTGTACTCTCCCACTATACAAGATGCTTACAAATTATCATATCCACACACCAACCTTCTATAACAGTTGCCAAAAAAGATACTAATAGGAGTCTTTATCAAAATTATACTTAAACTAGAAGTCAACACAATGCAGACTACAACAAATCTCAGTAATCTCGTAAAATAATTATAAATCCTATAGTATACAACCAAAAATTAAACATTTCTTTTAATATGTACAGTCCATACAACTTGTATTTGCACTAGGTAAACCACCTCTATTACAACATAAAAGTTGCCTCAAAGCAAACATGGATAGTTTGGCATATTGCTATGAACATAGGTGTGCTTAATCCTACATGTCTAGCAGCAGCACCTAAGCCAATGCAGATACTATATTTAACAGGAATAATCAATTAGTTAATGGACTATTGCATTATTTTTTTATTTGTTACACTCACACCTAGCTAGTTTTATGACATCTAAAGTAACAGATAAATATACCTAATAATAATCAAGTTAGATAAATATTTCATTATAGAAATATATTATTAGGCCACAGGTGCTTATATTCATGACAAACATCTGCCCCCCACCAAGGTTCGAACATGGAACCTCACTGTAGTCAACTTGAAACCCCCATACAAACTAACCAGCAGTGAAAGTTGTAAAAAATATAAGCTACAAAACACAATTGACACTGTGCTATGTAATAAAGGCACTAAAATACAGTGAACAACAGCTTTACATTTGCACTACGAAAACAAATAAAACATAACTGTCTAAAGGACAATATGTATTAACATATTGATATAAATATCTTTTAAATTTTCCTTTCTGCACTTGATCTTATTGTGTGTGTGTATGTATGTATATATATATATATATATATATATATATATATATATGTATTATACTATGATTATGTGTGATGTATCAAATTAATTAATCATATCTATTTTAATAATGTATGTATTGTATGACTTTTCTATTATTTATTTTAAAAAATCTATACTAATATAATAAAGCTGAAGAGTTTGTTTGTTTGTTTGTTTGAACGCGCTAATCTCCGAAACTACTGGTGCGATTTGAATAATTCTTTTTTTGTTGGATAGTCCATTTATCGAGGAAGGCTATAGGCTTAAATAACATTACGCTATGACCAATAGGAGAAAAGACAGAGCGGTAAATGTGTAAAAAACGGGAAAAATTATTCATTTTTGAAGGCTTTCTTTGCGTGCGCTGCGAAAACGGTTCAAGATACACAAAAAATATGTATGAAAGAATTATTCCTCTATACATGATCTATGTGGGAAAAACCAAAAATCTGCCGGAAGTCACTATTCCACGCGGACGAAGTCGCGGGCAAAAGCTAGTCTATTATATATAAATACTGTGCCCCGCAAATTTAAATCACTTAACTATCTAGGGTTGGCTGGAAGAAATCTCTCTTGAGAGATAAGTCTGCCTTTGGACCATTTAAATTTGTACCTATTAATATTTTTTATTGTAATGTTGTTTAATTGTCTTCAATAAAGAGTTTATATATAAATATGTAATAATATAATATATATTTATACAATATTTACCATAATATCTTGTGACTTTAATATCTTTTCAGTCTTGTTGCAAATTACTGGCATACTCTGAGACCATGTTTTCCAAACCACATCAAATGTCAACTAATTGTTGGGGACAACTCCTATTCCTTTACTTGAATGAAGAAGCTCACCACAGTATAACCCAGCTGCAAAACAAAGACTACTTTTACTATGAAATAAAAACTATGTTATGAAAATTGTTATTATTTTTGTAAATAGACAGCACACTAACTCTTGTTAGTGTGCTGTCACAATTGGCTGTCAGATTAATATTTGTATCGAAAAATAGGTATTATACACAAGTTTATTCCCAACTGTAACTATTTTTAGTAAAGAAAAACTTATTTGTATATATATTTATAATGTCATTTTAATAAAACAAATTTTATATTGTACATAACGTTTCACTCAAGAATGAAATGATCAAGTATTAAATTTCAGGCCCCCAAGTGGTTTTTGACCCCAAAAAAGTAGGAAAAGTAGGATTTTTTTAGCAAAAAGTAGGACTTTTTTACTGAAAAGTAGGACCTAATTTGACATAAAATCAATCTTTTTGTGCTGAAACAATGAAATGACATATTAAAAACCGACCAAGTGCAAGTCAGACTCGCGCACGGAGGGTTTCGTACCATTATCTATACAACATTTTAAACAAAATTGAGTTATTTACAATGTTATTTTAATATCATGGACTTCTTATTATTTTTCGTATTATCTATAAGTAAAAATTATTATCTAAAAATTATTATATGTGTACCAAATTTCATCTTAATCGGTTTTGTAGATTCGGAAATAATTGACTGGAAGCGACGGACAGACGCTAGACGGACACACAATTGATATTATAAGGGTTTTTTTTTGTATTCGGACGTACGGAACCCTAAAAACTAAATAATAAATACTCAATAGTCTATCAAATAGTATAGGAATAAGGAAATACCGTAAAACGTTAATGAAGGATTTAAAAAATGTTAAATAGTGTTTAGCCATTACTAATATTATAAATGCGGAAGTAATTCTGTCTGTCTGTCCGGCTTTCACGCCGAAACTACTAAACCGATTTTGATGAAATTTGGCAAGAATATAGTTTGAACCCCGGAAATGGACATAGGATACTTTTTACCGCGATAAAATATCTCTTTCCCGCGGGAAACTGCGACGGCAACAGCCAAACCATTTTCGATGTAATTTGGTATGGGGATGTTTTAAGGCTTTTGTCCTATTTTAACGCCTTTTAAATCCTGGTTCTTTAATGCATTTTTAATTCTTTCATTTGCTTTGTCTACTAGTGTCTTGTAAGTATCCATCTCTGTCGCAGCTTCATCCTCTTTCTTTCCTAGAGTTTTTCTTTCAATATCACTTCTTTAGTTTTTCTACTTTTCTTTTCAAATTCAGCTTTCTCTCTTGCCAAATCTTCTTTTTCATTCAATTTTTCTGTTTTTCTTCTTCCTTTTGTCTGCTTCCACTCTCTTTTCTTCTTCTATTCTCTCTACGTAAGATCTGTAGGCTCTAGCACCTTTATCAATGAATTTTTTTGTGATAGGGACTAAGTGACATTTATTGTCAAACTTTTTTAAGCCATCCTTTGTAGATTGCAAAGCACTGATCGAGGCTGCTGAAAGAGAAGTTCTTGTACTAGTTAAAAAGTTTGAAGTTAGAGAAAATCCTCGTTCTACATCAGCATTACCGTGCGGAATAACCAAAACTGCTTTTACTAATTTATTTAGTTCAGGATACTTTTCTTGGTCAAGATAATTTTTTAAAGCAAAGATTTCACTATAGTATTGATCAATCCTCTTTTGCATTATATTTCCATCAATTTCATAACTATACCAGTCTTGTGGAATATTTTCACACTGAAGAACTTTCCATTCATCACTTACTATATCTACATTTAGGGATTCTTTTAATTCGACACTGGCTGCAAGGTTCTTCACAGATGCAAGAGTCCAAGATTCACACCTATTTTGGGCCTTCAGACATCGTGCTTCTTGGATTGTACCATTGGTTGGTACTTCTTCCAACAACTTCAAAGTTACACACCTCAAAAATTTACGCATACCCACAATCAAACTTGACTGTTGTTCTGCCTTCAGTTTACCAACTAATTTCCTAGTGTTTTCTCCAATATCTATATCTTTGTCAGAGAGTTCAATTTCAAAATTTGGGAATTGCAGGCTCTTCAAATCTTCAATGCTCATTTCTTTTAAATTTTTTATTCTGATAAAACGTCCAAGCAAGTTCTTAATAACACTGACCATTTGATCAAACAGTAGGTGGATAAGAGGTTCTTCCTTTTGGAAAAGTTTTAGAAATGGTTGCAATAGATTCGATACAGTAATCAGAAAATGGATCATGGACAGAGTTGTGTGGGGGATTTTAAAGAATTTTATTATTCGGTTGTAACATCCATTTTCAGTTATTTTCTTATCTCTTACAGGACTCTTCCTTTTCATAAAATAGCCACTGACCACTGGGCTCAGCAATCTTTCCAAAGCAGGTCCTAAAGTAAGCCATCTGCTTTGACATGTTTTAGAAACTTTTGATTTTTGAAACCAAGTTCATCTTGTAGTTCTTTTAGTTCTTCGACCCTGACAGGGAAAGTTTGAAAAAATAGTGTAAGTCAACTATTAAGTCTACTATATCGTCTCCAAATTCATGTAGAGCTTTGGAAAAAGCATTGTGGACGGAATGTAGTTTACAAAACCCTATATTGAGAAGAGAAGGTAGGTCCTGAGATTTCTTCACTTCAGTCACCATTTGGAAAACTGCTTTGTTTACATTGAGCCCATCACTGCCTAATGCAATAAAGTCTGCTAGTGGGATTTGAGCATCATTAATTGTTTGAATATTTTTTTCTGAGATAGTGTTGGCTTTTGCCTGTCCCATTAGATGTGTGTCAAGATGATGGACGACAACTTCTTTTTTAATGCTGGACCAGTATCTTATTTTCAGATCGAGCTGTTTTTTTACTTCTCTATTGGTCAACACATCAAAAGAAATGGAATATGGAGATGAGGACTTTATTATATCAGACAATAAGGCCTCATGAAAATAGGGTCCAGTTGCTTCTGTTATCATGTAAGATAATTTTGAGTGGGACATAGAAAAGCTGGAAGCTATAGTGCTGTCAGGGAACATTTCTTTAAACAACTTTGGAGTATCATCTGCTGAGTTATATGAATAATCACTACTAACTGACTTGAGGCTCCACAAGAGCTCTGCCTTTATGACTTCTTCTTTTGCTGTCCAACAGGAAATGTAGCTACGGTATTATCTGTTTCATTTAAGGTTTTGGTTTGACTTACTAAAATCATTTGTGTTCCAGCTAACACGTCTTTAACAAATGAAGAGTGGACTTTAGTTTCTGAGTGAGTTAGCAACCGACTCAGCCCACGGTTATCACATCTAAATACTTCATATCTTGATCGTTTTACACACCACTGTTCAATAATTTGGCCGTTTGAGACCTTCTTCTTTAACCATTAATCTTTAAATGATGTTTTGTTAGGCATGTTCACTGCACAACACTCTACATAAAAAATTACGTTTCTTCAAAAACATTCAACTATCACCAATTACAGAAAAAAAATCTGAAAAACATGAATTGATTAGGAAATTATTGTAGACATTTTCTATCACTTAAGACTAATAATTATCTAAATTAGAACATGTCTGCAACTATTTCCTAACAATGTGAACATCAATTGAAGATCTCAAAAAACGCATGAATTAGTAGGCCTAATATAAATTTTGGGTAAACTATTAATATATCCTGAACCTGGAAAGAAAATGCTGCCACAACCTGGGTTAAAGCAGGCAGGAGCATGGATTTCCCCTCAGTTTACTTCATTGGGAAATCTAAGAGACATGTCAAAATAGTAAGCACTGATAATAATCACTATTTTTATTTTGTATCACAATGTATTGCCATGTCTGAAAAAAATTGTTTTCACGGTTGATTAGATATAATACTATTGGAACTTATAAATTGATAAAAATCATTTATTATTATTCATTTATTTAAAGTACAATATTAAATTTAATTTTTTTACAATACATATAGATATAAAACATAAATATTATAAAAAAAACTTAAACCTGTGTGCCGCCGGCAGCGGGGCAGAGCCCATTATTATTATTTTATTATAATACTTTATTGCATACAGAAGGTTACATTAATACATTTAATCAATTATTTTATTCCCATAAAAAGAAAAGGATCTTAGTCAGTCAATTTTAAGGAAAAAAACAACTTCTCATTGGGAAATATTGACATAATTATGTAAAAATTAATAATAAGTGTAATAAATTATCGCAAATTCAACTCAATTTTTAGAGAAAAGTAGGAAAGTAGGACAAATGTGTAAAAAGTAGGACTTTTCCTACTTTCCTACTAAAAAGTAGGAATAGGAAAAGTAGGACGACTTGGAGGCCTGAAATTTAATATTACACGAATATTTATCACAGCACATACCTATATCTTTCCTGCCGAGAGGCATAAGAGCCTGCCTTACCTGTTTTTAAGAATTTAGGCTTTAAGCAACCACACTGGCCCAGTACAAGTTGGCTGACTACATACATCTTTGAATTTCTTTGCAATAGTATATGCAACATTCATAAAAGCTTAAATAGAAGCATTTATATGAATGCAACAGTTCAGAACAAACCAATGTAGAGATTTGGGAAGGCCTGCATCCAGTTGTCTGCCAACTAAAATGATGAATGACATTGGCAATACTAAACAGCAGACAAATAATATCTAAATTGCAAAGTTACAATATAACAATAGATATAGAATGTCCATATTATAAAATATACAAAATGTAATTATCTTTCTTAACTTTTTGTTTGCAATAAAAAAGGAAGTTTAGAAATAGATAAAGCAGAAAATGTGCAGTCTGTTGTTGAAATATTGTCAAGTTTGGGTTTGAACTGAATGGAAAAGAAATATTTTAGCATTTAAACGATGGACCCACAACAGCAATGCCATTTTATAGCCAATAGCAAAGATAACCTCTTATTCTGCATTAATTTTAATTTGTATTACTAGTTTAAAATATTAAATCCCCTAACAACAAATTTGAACAAAACATACAAGAGAAATGTTTCAAAATAGTGATATTTCATTTTCTTGAAAATATTTAATCAAATATTTAGATTTAGGTACTATTGCATTGTGAATAAAATGTTTCATTTATTATACAATGTTTTTTGTGTATGTACAGATTATCATGTCTATTTCATACACTTCATCAAAATTAATTTTAAAACTATTAGCTTGAAATGTTATTTATTTAAATGTACAATATTCCTCTGAATACTTTTAATATATACTCTTTCGTAAACTATTTTTATATTTGTATATTTTATATGTAGTTTAATATCCAGTCATATCTAGTAATAGTGGCTCAACTCTGACTATCTGCAATGGAGTGAATTCCAAAACAGTAGTCATCATAAAATCACAACTATGCCAGAGTTCTTGGAGCAGCAAAGAGGCTTTTGTTATCTGCACTCAGTATTCTTTGTATAACAGAAACTTATCAATAATGCCATCATCACTTTTACCACCACACCATTTTACAAAGAATTCATTTTGGTTTCAACCTACACATACAAGAAGAATCTGCTATAATAAGATCGAACAAGGTTTCTCTCTGTTAAGTGTTACTAGATGTAATCAGATTTTTATTGCAGGCACACCACCTATAGTAACAAAAAAAAAGTATGACTGCATCATAACTTATGTTGGTTTTGATAAAATCCATATCAAGGAAAATTTTAAAAATATAAAGATTACAGTTCAAAGTGAGGATATCAATCTACATACCTACATTGAATAGTATTTTAGAACATCTTAATCAAATTGCTCAGTCTCGAAAAGGTTCAATCTAATCCATACTAGTTTTGTACAAGCTAACACACATTTATTATCAGATTGTTATCAGAATGGAGTTCACAAGTACTGAACAACGTATGTGTGCATGCATTTACCTAATAAGTTGCATTAAGAAGTTAGTCAATAAAAGAAACATTCATGACTAACACATTACTTAGATGACCACTTCAAGCGACCTGGTTACTTCATGCATCAAGGTCGCGTCATAAAATAGAAACCATATACAAAAAGCACTTACTTTTTTGGCCATAACGATGTGCAGGGGGCACCGACAAGTATGCTTGCAAGTAGAGGTCTGAAAAATAAAGTCAATTTAATCAGTAAGAATAGCCTAACAAATTTTGACTGCTGGACTTAAATAACGCAATTATTCAAGGCTATTTAATAATATTATAACACTATTACGCCATGCGATCAACACAATAATGTATGGTTAATAAAAAGTCAAACTTTACATTTCCATTACGAAAACCCCAGACATTAAAGGTCAACTTGTAAAGCCAACGTTTCGCTATGTACATAACAAAAAAATGCATCAGTTTTTTATGTTTAAGGCGCTTCATCTATGTTTTGGTATACAATATATATATATTTTTTTTCCTCAGGATAAGAAGGAGCACGAAACGTACCCAGGATACCCTTGCAACGGCAAGTGTCACGGAGGTTATGTCGGACTCCACGCGACCGCGGTCCGGCCACGTGACCGACCGACCGACTAAACTCAGCCTGAGCCTTGGCCATAAGGGACCTACGGCTTGAATGGATATACATAATATTATTGTGTTACTCTATAGAAGCAACTAAAGGAACTCAAAAAGGACCCGTGACCCACGTGGCAATTTGTATCACTGTAAAGCTAGAAAAAACTTACACTACAGTTTAATAATATTCTACTTACAGTTTTTCCAGAAAACAGATTCAATCGCTTCTGTTAGAAGAATAATCTTCACCAACATAATTTAGATTTCACAACAAACGCTATATACTTATCATGGTTGGCGCCGGAAGAGAAGTGAGTGAGCTGCTATCGGTGTTGCAATTGCAGTTTTTTGTCAAAAACTTAAAACGGGGTAATTTACCCACAAAATTTATAATTGATACAAAGTCATAAAAAATGCGGAGAACTCGGACTTCGGGGGTCCCTTTCTTACAATCCACAATTATAACAATACAAATCAGGAATACACAATAAATGTACCTATTATCAATTTGCAAGTAGAATAACCAATTTGCAAATTAAAAACTGTTATTTTTTGTCGGAACTGCTTTTGTAGTAAGATATCAGTTATTAGATGTAAAAAAATGCCTATTGAGTTGAAAGGCCATCTGATACCATATGTAATTGTTGTTAAAACTTGGTTTAAGTTGTCACTTTGCTTCATTTAAGTAAAAATCATATATTTAAAAATTTGTTGTTGATACATTTTGAGACTTTACTAACTTTACTATTACTTAATTGAATATTTAATAACAATTCAATTACAATTCTTTAATGCTCTTAATTCGGATATGTACTCGCTATATTGTCCAGCTTTTTAATTTAAACTGATAAAAACTTAATAAAGTAAAAATATACACCACTAATAAAAGTATTGTACCTACATATCCTTACGTTATATATATTAATAAAATTAGACACAATTATATTTAAGTAAAGGTAATAGGTTCATTTTTAGATGGCTTTAATTAGGTTTGTATTTCCGAGTACTTACAACGATATACAACCGAACCATCTTTTCAACGCGAATCATATTTATAGTACCTAAAATTATACACCATTATTAATGACTAGCTGTGCCCACGACTAGAGGTGCGCAAAATACTTCACTGAAGTGTGAAGAATGATATACTTCAACTGGACTACGTGAGGTATATCACTCATTTAGTCCACTTAGTTCTTCTAGTTCACATGGCTCAGTACTTCAGTAGTCCATTTGAGTCACCTTATCGCTTAGTTCATTCACGTCACTTCATTCGTATAGTGCAATTAGTCCATCTGTATCGTAGTTCTTTTAAGTAGGTATGAGACGTTATGTCAATTTGACTGCATAACTAAACACATGTATGATACATAATGCAGGAGTAATTAAAAGTTACTAAAAATTATTTTTACACTATTTTGCATATATTACATACGAATTTAGATTGGTATACGCCACACTCGTATATATTATGCACATGCAGACTAGAACTTAAGCAAAGAATATGAAATTATACATAAACAAATTATTCCTTCAACTAACTATTCAAGTAAAACTAAACATAATGTTTGCGCCATAAGACTTGAAATTGTGTGCGGGCAGACTCCGACCGGCCGGTGATTCTAGTTCCTGTATTCCACAAACAAATCACAGCCGAACCGTTACTTTTAACCAATAGAATCGCACAGATTGTTAGATGAAACCGGCACTGTCAGTGCCGGTTTTAGCACTACCAGCGCCCTGGGCGAGATAAGTACGACAACACCGAACCCCCCCCTCCTCACCCTGTTAGAAGTTAGATTTTCTTACAACTTTATTAAGACCCCCAAAATTTAGGGAATTTACATATAAATACTTAATGCGGCGCCCCTTTGTGGCCGGCGTCCTGGGCGGTCGCCCAACCGCGCCCTACCCTAACGCCGCTACTGTGACGTGATATACTAGCGTTCGGATTGGATAAGCGGCGTGGCTCGGTTCATTTTGTTAGCGAATTGACCCACAGGATGCCAAGCCAATCAACTGTCTCGCTCTCGCACGCTATGTTTGTGATCTATCCGTTCGCTTTACTCTCCTTCAGTGAGAGAAGTGTTTTGGGAACTAAATGAAGTACTGAGCTAGTTGGGACCAGAATGAATGAGTGAAGGAGATATAATTGCGAAGTTGACTAGTCCAATTGAAGCATTCATTCACGAACGACTCAACTCGTTCGTCTGCGTGGAATAGTTATTTTGAGCATCATATTTATTTTTGCAAACAAACACCCCAGCTGTTACCCGACCTTGACAACACGACATATCCAAATTTGATTACCATAAAAACGATTCTAATGAGTTAACCTCAAAAGATAGACATATACTGTCGCTAACATTTTTTTAGATCATTTTAAGACGAATAATTCTTTCATACATATTTTTATGGTATAGAACCGTTTTCGCAGCGCATGCAATGATAAATAATTTTCCCCGTTTTCTTCACATTTTCCATTATTTCTTCGCTCCTATTAGTCGCAGCGTGATGTTATGTAGCCTAAAGCCTTCCTCGATAAATGGGCTATTCAATAAAAAAAAAAGTCAATTCGAACCAGGAGTTCCAGAGATTAGCGCGTTCAAACAACCAAACAAACAAACTCTTCAGCTTTATAATATTAGTAAGTATAGATCATGAGATTGGAAATTTTCGATATCATTATTGTGTAACTGTTCACACGTAAAGAATGTTTACATTTGTTTATTTTCATCTGTCCGAGATGGATGTCAAACTGGTGGCAGCAGTCGCTAATTATTTAACTAGCGCCTACGAACACTATTTAAAATTGTTTGTTTTTATCTTTATTGTGACTTTTTCAAATTTCAAATTACGAGTTTGTTTTGGTTTTATCTAATAAATTTTAATATATCTTATTTAGTAGGTTTTGTTCTGACATTATAATTAAGAAAGTACCTACCCCACCAAGTGGTGGGAGTAGTTAATAAGTGGAATATTAAACAAATTCTGTGTAAGTAGGTACGTATTAACGTATTCCATTAGTATAAAGATTCATAAAAGTGCGCGCCTTAACCATACTGGAGCCAAATGCGAACTATGTAACTGAAAAGCAAGCGTGGTCGATCGTTACTAATGATACCTAAATATAACGGATAATTATACCGTTCACACATTCAGCACTGAGTCTCAGCAATAAGTTATGGAATATGATGTTGTTGAATAGCTTAACCACCTTTTAAAGAATGGTATCTTAATATATAATATTTACTTATGCCGATGCTTTGATACCGTTTTAACAAAAATAAAACTCAATCAATCTCTCGACTAATCGGGAAGCTTCTTTAGAGCTTTAAATATAAGTAATGTCCGTCATTCCGGTTGTTAAAAAATTAATTAATTGAAGATAAATTTTTTCTGTGCCATCCCTTTGGTTATACCTACCGCTGAAGCCGTTGTTATAACTTTCACCTAATTCTTTTGAAATTATCTTAACGGGCAATGACCAGAGTGTTTCTTGTAGGCTGCAATTTCGAAATCATATTTTAAAATACGCGACATGATTTTGAGTTATCTGCTATTATCTCGGAAGATAAAATCTTTTGATTTCTGACAAGATTTCTTTAAGTTTTAATCACCTTTTTCAAACGCAGACTGCGTGGACAGCTAGATTTTTTTCTGTGACTAGAAGTTCAGTTATATTAAGCAATAGCCCGATACACAAACATTCGACTAATACCAGGCGGATGTAGAAATTGTATTTGACTCCATAGTAGGTATGGATAAATAAATATTTAATAACTTAAGCCAATAAGCCTAGCCGAAAGTAGTCTCCGTAGCAATGCTGGCATTCATCACACAAATATCTGCCCCCACTAGGACTGGAACCCGAGAGATAATGACATCTTGAAACCGGGATACTAACCACTCGACTACAGAGGTCGGTTCGTTCTACAATTTTTAGCAAAATAGGTCTCGAAAAAGTTATAGCTATTTTATTAATACAGGATAGTTATTGTAAAAAATAAAAATAAAGAGCAATAATTTCAAAACCACGGCATCAATTTCATTTTTTAATTTGTTTTTATCGATAAAGTAGAGTATAATTTCACCCCTCTGCATGCACTTTATCAAGCTCAATTGTATATTATTCGTAAAACTTAAGGGAGATTTTTTTTATTTCTGGCAGCCCCATCCTAGAATCTAACGTTTAGGACTTCCTTGCGTATTTATATCTACCAAAACCATAGACTAGATTTATAGATATTTACAATAACTTGCATTTTTTTTACTAAAATCTTCAGGTAGAACATAAAACATAAGAAATCTTTTCTGTAAACATTAATTGACTGGGATTTTGTGATGGGAGGTCTCTTATATCTATTAAAATTAATTATTTGTAATTGAGATAGTGATTATTTATGGCAATAAACAACAAGTATTTAAATCTATAAAGTAAAAAGTATCGAATGATGTATTGTATCCTTGCCGTATAGTCAATCGGTCCATATAATTTGATACAAAATATGATTACACAGTTCTGCTAGTTTTGTCTATCTAGCTCTCTAACTAGTTATCTGTTTTGTTTATAATCCCATATCAAATAACGTTCTTATAGGCCTGACTTAATTATTATTTATCTAACTTATGCTATTGATAGAAAAAGGCAATATCATAAATTTACTAAACTTTTTGACGTGAAACGTCTTTAAAATCGCGCCGAAACATACGGGTACTTGGTTTAAAAAGTGGACCGTAACGAAAAGGTCTATATTATCGTACCTTAATAATTAAAAAACTATTAGTCTTAGAAACAAAAATGTGGTGTGAATATTTCACTTATATAGTCAGCTCGCTGTTGTGACATTGAGTTTTTTATTAAAATACTTAAAAGCCCGTCAATCTTATTTTCATTTCAATCTTTTACTTTAAAAGTGATCTTTTTTCAACAATATAGGTTTACATTTCTAAAATACAAATATATGCCTCTATGAACAGCTAGAAGCACCTTTTTCGACAAGGTCGGACTGATAATTAAGCCATTAAAAGTTTCATTCACTGTCAATCTTTAAGAGACGCAAGTATATATATATATACTAGCTGGCCCAACAGACGTTGTCCTGTCAAATGTCTCAAATGTCAAATGTCTCAAATGTCACGTTGTCTCACGTTGTCTCAAATGTTTTTAAATAAATAATTTAGCTGAAAAACAATATCTATATGACCGTATTGTGAATCTAAACCATTCTCAAGCCCCCTGGAATACACACAAAAAATTTCATCAAAATTGGTCCAGTCGTTTAGGAGGAGTTCAGTCACATACACACGCACACAAGAAATATATATATTAAGATATATATGTGTATAATGGACCGCAAACGACAGTCTTGGGTGATGCCGAACGAGTAGACGAATAACCTTATTATTCTACTCCATTACTTAAATAATGCGACTACCAGAATCACAAACAGAATACAAAAATATTTATTATTAAAACACGAATTGCTGCGAATGGGGACACCATTATATTTGCGCAATAAATTAACAGTTACGTCTTGTCCATCAATGCTCCGAGATAGAGGTCGCCAATTGTCCATTCCCATCATAAAATTGTCATCTGCCAGGGGTTCCTTTAAGTATGCTGCTGCCAAAATATGGAATAACTTGCCACCACCCATTCGAATGGATTCATTTTCGCTAGTCTTTTCGAAAGAAATGTCGTGAGTGAGGCTACTTATGCGGCAATCCCTGGTAGTAGGTAATATAGCATGGATGGACTAATGGAGTGCCTATTTTATTTTTACATTATTAGTATTTACTCAGTTTTTATTTTTCCTTTTTGGTAATATTTGGTTTTGTACCTCTAACACTGCTTTTAACAATAAATTGTAAAAGGTTGCGACAGAATAGCAGAGGTTGTCACTAGTCGGCAACTACTGAGTTGTAAACCATTTTGTCTTTACGAGAATGATAAAATCACAATGTTAAAAAATCAAAATAATGTAAGTTTGTTAAGACAAATAAATTGATTTATTAATATTATTATTATATACGGAGCCTGCCACGACACCGTCAGAAGATTTTTCTCCCGTTAGGAGGTAGAGAGAAGGAAAGCACGAGCCATAAGTGAGTCGTTCCCTTACTGCTCACTGTGATAAGCGTGATAAATTGGTGAGCCGCCTTCAGTCGTCCGACCACTGCGCGCAAGCGCTGCGCTGTTCAGCTCCGCCCATAGGTATACGGAGTTCCCTCCCACTGTGACTCACCCTTAGTTTGCTGTCGCTGACGGTTCAAGAACCCCGTACATAAACACTGCACGAGTGCACGAGACCGCCCATTATTACAAAGGATGGTGGGCACAGAAAATAGAAAGATGAAACCCTTAATATAATCCGTTTAGCGCCCGGTTTTGCTCATGGAGGTTAACCCAGAAATATCATTCGCTATATGCGTTGAGATGATATGCCCTGTAGATATGTAGTGATCTTAATGTAATCAATGTTTTCCTGGCGCCTTAGAGAAATGCAGTCCATATGATAAGGAGCTTCTAGCAATATACGAAGCCATTATACAATTCCGTCATATGGTAGAAGCAAGAACATTTGTTGTGTACATTGATCACAAACCAATAACGTTTCTTTTTATAAGAAACAAATTGAACCCAGAATCTTTCGCTATTTAGATTATATCAGACAATTTACTACAGATATTCAATTAGCTTCTAGAATGCAGAATATGTCGCAGACGCTTTTTCAAAAGAATCACCTTTTTTGACTATATAGCTCTTGCAAAGGCTTCAGATTCTGATCCTGAATTACACGAACTCCTAAGCCAAGTTAAAAAGAAACCAGGTAGCAAAAATTTTAAAATAGATAAGATTAAGGTACATGTTAAATGCTTGATGTTGATTTGAAGACATTTCATTCTAAAGTGTAAATATTTATTTTTCCGTATAAATTATAAACACATATGCACGTTGTATGGTAACGACATAATTTATTGGAAATGATGTTATTACTTTTGATAAAGTAGTCAAGTTAGGGTTGGATTGAAAGAAAATCATTAATTAATTTTTAAATTTATATTTATTTTGTTTTCGAGCAGCATCTAATATTTGTCGGTTATTCACCACAAATTCTTTTACATAAAAAAAATGATATTGATTAGTATTTGTAATTCTGATTTTACTAAAGAAATACTCATTCGGTTTTTTCTTTGCTTCATATTTGCTCCATCATGCTGAATACGCGCTCGCATGAAGCATTAGAGACAGGAATGGAAAGAACAAACGTGACCACTTTTTTTCAATTCAGTACAGGGAGTTCTGTTTTTCGATGTCGTAAAGAAGTCAACCCAGCGTAAATTCACTCGATTTTCTTCAACAAGATGTGTTTACATCTCACGCAAAAGTCCAACTTCGTCGTACAATTTATCACAATTTACCTAAGTTAATATTTAAGACGAACAGGTTTAGGCCGGCAGCGAAACGGTGGGCGGTGTTGCTGTTATGATGCATTTAATTTTTAGAAAAACCGAAGTACCTAATCATTGCTCTTTAGGAGGTTGGGAAGTTTACCGGAGTCTCCCGGGCAATCGCGGTGTGGAAGGGGTTTTAATCAAAGTGAGAAACACACTTATATATGTATTTTAACCTTCTTTATAAATTTATTTTGTATTCTTTCTACTGTGTTGACATACAGGTACTGCATGTTATGATGCAGAGTATAAGTACTAAAGAGACCAGCCGCCTGTACGAGGGCATCGTGCGATCCGTGGCCATGTATGGGGCTCCCGTGTGGTCGCAAGACTGCGCGAGGTATCCCCGCTGCAGAGCTCTGCTACGGAGCCTGCAGCGGATAATGGCCATACCTACGTATCGTACGGGGCTACCGTACCATCTCGTACGAGGCGGCGACGGTTCTGGGACGCTCCCCCCCATTCGACATCCTGGCCGACACTAGTAAATCCATTTTTTGTGATTTAATATAATTACTACCTACATGAAAATAAAATGAGAAGCCAATTTTGCTGTAATTTAAAATTTTATATATGTCGACTTGTTAATGTATTCTTGCTGTGTATGGATATAGCTGATGTTAAGTAAAAATGTCTAGATAATCTGTGGCGTAAAAAGAAAAAAAATGATTGATTTGGTTATATCTATGCTTTCTCTTCCGCCGAGTCTTGTGATTAATAAAACTAGGGATGGCGATTCTTTTCGAAAAAGATCGATTTTTAGATCGATTCGAATCGTGACCTAAGAATCGATTCACAAAAAATCGAGGTTTATAAGATCGATTTCCGATAAATCGATCTTTTTTTTTTCAAGTTTTTGTTTATATTGTAATACTAGCTTTTGCCCGCGACTTCGTTCGCGTGGACTTCAGGTTCGTCCCGTCTAGAAAAAAAAAAAAACTCAAAAATTGTAGCCTGTGTGTTATTCTGATGTATAAGCTATATTGTGGTAAAGTTTCATTCAAATCCATCAGTAGTTTTTACGTGAAAGAGTAACAAACATCCATACTTACAAACTTTCGCCTTTATAATAGTAGTTAGATAGATTTTATTAAAAACAAGGTACAAATATATAATTTAACGATCTCTTCTCAGTAAAATCAGGTAATTCGATAATAAAAAATATTTTCATAACCATGTCAAACAAACAGATAAAGTATAAAATAAGACATTTATTTTCTACATTTAGCGCTGTTATCGCTTTTGGCGCGATTTGGAACGCACTGGAGTCTTTGACTTTTTGTTTTTTTTATTCACGTAACTTTTTTTATTCACGAGATGCGAAGGAATCTAAACATACAGCCATCTCGCGAGTTTTTGAATAATTAATTCTTTTAACCGGCAGCACTCTTATAATACGGATTACATTTCAATTAATTGTAAATAGTTTTATGGTTTATAAAAAAAAAATCGAGATGTCGATTTTCAAGGGTGAATAATATCGATTCACCGAATCGATTCAAGTAACTACATATCGATTTAAAAAATCTAGATCTTGTGGCCGAAAAAAAAATGATTGATTTGTTAATCTATTTCTCTTCGCCGAGTCTAAATAAAACTGCGTTATACTCTAAAAATTAGTTTATATTTACAATCCAGGCACTAATCACAATAAAATAATAACTCAAGATCAGAGGTTATGGGCCCAGGAGCTTTGCCATAAGAAAAGTAGGTAAGATAACCATAAAAATTAGTAAAAGTGCCATAAAAATTGTTAGGCGTGTTGAGCAAAAAAAGTGTAAGACGCGTGGATAATGGCCGACGAATTCAAAGAATCATTGTCCAAAATAGAGATTTTGGACGAAAATGCGTCATTTCAAATGTGGAAATTTCAATTACTTATATTGTTTGATGCAAAAGGATTATCCAGTATAATAAATGGTAATTTTGATGAAAAAAATGATGGCGATAAAACTCGCAAAGACGCCATGACAAAAAACATTATCCTACAAACAATAAATAAAAAATACATTCCAATGCTTTATAATTGCCAAAATGCAAAAGAAATGTTTGACAAATTATGTGATTTGTTTGAGGGAAACGAAGAACGGAATAAAATGCATTTGATGCAAGAATATTACAACTACAAATTCACAAAAGATTGTACAATGTCAGAAAATTTCACTAAACTAGAAAATATAGTGTACAGGTTAAAGAAGTTGGATATAAAATTTGATGACAAAATGATCGAGTCGAAAATAATGACATCTCTTGATGAAAGCTATCAAAGTTTCATTACAGCATGGGAGTCCACTTCATTGACAGATAGGACATTGAAAAACTTGCAGATTAGATTGATCAGCGAGGAAGATAGAAGGAAGGTTACTTCAGTACCAGTCGCTCTAGCTGCACCATCAGTGAATAAAGTCGGTAAACAATTTAAAAACTTTACTAAGAATACTAAAAGTTCTTTTGTTTGTTTTATATGTAATAAACCTGGTCATTATGCAAGAGATTGTAGAAACTGTTGTTCGATTTGTAAAAAAAGTAACCATAGAGATAAAAATTGTTTCTTTAAAAATAAGTCAAGTAATACTGTAAAAAATAAAAATACTGTAGCACTTTTATCTTTACATGATGCAAAATTAAAATCGGAAACATTTGTTATTGATTCTGGGTGCACAGTGCACATGGTAAACAATGAAAATATTTTAACAAACATTCAAAGTGATTGCACTAAAATAGGTATAGCTAAACAAAATAACAATATGATTGCAAAATGTAAAGGCGATTTCATAGGAACTAGTTGTACTGTAAAAGATATACTGTGTGTACCAGATCTAACACGTAATTTGTTATCTGTTTCAGCAATAACTAATAATGGAGGTTCTGTGTACTTCAAAGGTGATAGTGTTGAGGTCTGTAGCAAGGGAACAGTAATAAAAGGAAACAAAGAATCAACCGGGTTATATACAATAAAATTGTTAAATAGTGAGAATGAAGAGTCGTTGCTTACTCATAAAAATAAAGATTGTTCAGCTGCTATGTGGCATAAAAAGTTAGGTCATCCTGGAAAACATGTTATGAAGATAATAACAACAGTCGCAGATGGCATAAAAATAGAAAATATGAGTGAGGAAGAAATAAAGTTACTCGATTGTTGTGAAATATGTATTAAAGCAAAGCAGACAAGACTACCATTTAAAAGTGAGAGAAAGAGAGCCAATAGATTGTTAGAAATTATACACACAGACGTATGTGGACCTTTAGAGGTGGCAACATGGGACGGCAAGTACTATTTTCTCACAGTTATGGATGATTATAGTCATTACACAAAAGTTTACCCACTAAAAAATAAAAATGAGGTGCCGTACCATATAAAATGTTTTGTGGAAGAAGCAGAGAGAGAAAAGAATCATAAAGTTTCAATGATTAGGTGTGATAACGGTGGTGAATATACCAGCAACACGTTCAGGTCTTGGTGTGAACAAAAAGGAATTAGATTTGATTATAGTGTACCATATACACCTCAACATAACGGTAAGGCTGAGCGCCTTAACCGAACTATAATGGAAAAGGTCAGATGTTTACTTTATAATGCAGATATGCACAAGGAAATGTGGGGTGAAGCCTTGTATTGCAGTGTTTATCTAATAAATAGATTACCAAGTGAAAGTATAAATAATAAAACTCCTTTCGAGTTATGGAATCAAAGGAAGCCTAATCTATCAAATGTACAAGAATTTGGTTGTTATGCTTATTCCAAAGTATTAACGCCATTACAAAAACTTGATTCAAGAAGTAGAAAATATTTAATGATCGGATATGCCAATAACGGTTATAGATTGTGGGATTATGTAAAAAGGAAAGTTGTAGTTATGCGTGATGTAATATTTCAAAATAAAACACAAGATATTCAATGTGAAAAATTGATTAGTACTAAAAAAGACATTACAGTAGATGAAAACTCTAACTACAGTATGGAAAGTGATGAAGAACTTCAGGAGTCCTTGGAGATTGATGCTGAAGATACTTTTGAACTCCAGTGTGAAGAACCTGAAACAGAAAGAGAAGAATTAACACAAAGTTGCAGTGAAAATAGTACATTAGATGTGGCAGAAAATATACTTACAGATAATTGTAGAACTAGAAGCGGCAGAATGGTTAAGCTACCAGAGAAGTATAAAGACTATGGGCTACTTACCTATGAAGAAGTAATTTTGACACCTGAAAAAGAAAAATGGAAGAAAGCAATAAATGAAGAGTTGGAATCAATGAAAGAAAATAAAGTGTGGAAATTGGTAAATAAAAGTGAAGCCGATGGTCATAGAATATTGTCAAATAGATGGGTGTTTCGTGTTAAGGATGATGGAACACATAAAGCGAGATTGGTAGTACGTGGTAACGAGCAATCTGAAACAGACTTTGATGAAATATTCAGTCCAGTAGCATCTCAAAGTGCTATAAAATCATTATTTGCTTTGGCTGCTGCTAAAAATTATAATATTATGACATTTGACATCAAGACTGCATTTCTTTATGGACAGTTACAAGAAAATGAAGAAATTTACATGCAAATACCATTAGGAGTAAAAGAAGAGAAGAATAAAGTATGCAAATTAATAAAATCAATGTATGGATTAAAACAATCACCAAAAAGATGGAATGAGAAGTTTTTAAGTATAATGTTACAATGTGGTTTGACTCAAACACGTAATGAACCATGTATTCTCAAGAACGAAGATTGTTCTATAATATTGGCTATATACGTTGATGACGGTTTGATAATAGGGAAGAATAGAGAAGATATAAGAAAGTTCTTGTTAAAATTAAATGACGTATTCAAGTTAAAAATTACTGAAAAACCAAGTTCATTTTTAGGAATGGAAATAAAAGAAAACAGTGAAGGAATATATTTAACTCAAACAGCATATACAAAATTTATTTTACAAAAGTATAACATGGAAAATTGCAAACCAGTTTAACACCGTGTCAAAGCAAGATGAAAATCATTCTATTTAACAAGAAAAACATTGATTTAAAAATGTCAGTCTTTTGTGATGCAGATTATGCCGGTGATCAAAGGACCAGACGCAGTACAACAGGATACGTGATCATGTTGGGAGAGGGACCAGTAGCTTGGTGTTCCAGGAAGCAACCTATTATTGCTTTATCCTCAACGGAGGCTGAGTTTATATCTGCTGCTGAATGCTGCAAAGAAACTATGTTCCTGAAATCCTTGCTTCTCGACCTCAGCACTAAAATCGATGTTGTATACAGAATTGACAACCAAAGTGCCATTCATTTAATTAAAAATGGTGTATTTAATAAAAGATCAAAGCATATAGATGTCAGATTTCACTATATTCATGATTTGTACCTTAAAAATGAATTTACTATACAGTATTGTCCTACAGATTGTCAAACAGCAGATTTGTTAACGAAATCATTAGATAAAATTAAATTTAATAAACATAAGAATTGCTTAGTAAAAAAATTGTAATTGTGATTGTGAGTTTCATTGTTTGTTATATTTAAAATGTAGAAGTAAAGCTAAAAATATGTTGTAATAAACTATTCATTCTTATTACACTATAAAAAAAAAAAAATGTATTTTGTATGTAACTGTAACTTAAAATTGCAAATTAAAAAAAAATGATTTAATTTTGTAATTATTTTTTTTAGATAAAAAGAAAACATGTTTAGTTTAAATAAGTAAGCGGGTATTATAATGTTCTTTATAAACTTAAAAATAATACAAGTAACATTTTTTTTTGAGTTCAAGTTTGGATTAAAATATAAGTAATGTATAAGATTAGATAATTAAAAAAAATTGTTAAATTTGTGTTTGAATATTGTAGTTAAAAAAAGGAAAATATGTAAAATTTACTGATGTGTAATTTTCAAAAATTGTTTAGTTATCTTTTTAGTTATCTTCAAGTATAATAAATTGTTAATTTTTGAAAATTAGGAGAGGGTGTTAAGTAAAAATGTCTAGATAATCTGTGGCGTAAAAAGAAAAAAAATGATTGATTTGTTATATCTATGCTTTCTCTTCCGCCGAGTCTTGTGATTAATAAAACTGCGTTATACTCTAAAAATTAGTTTATATTTACAATCCAGGCACTAATCACAATAAAATAATAACTCAAGATCAGAGCTGAGATTATGAAATTAGATATACACTATTGATATACTTGACCATGTTAACTTATAATCAGTTATTGGATAATATAAAGTTCGATTTCTAGGTTTTCAACCCAGAGAAGCTGTCAATGGGAGATATACTCAACATTGTCTCCAAGTCTCATTCACAAAGTCTGTAGCAGCATCAACTTCTGCAAGTACAGGTAATAACATTAAATCAAATAATGGAAACAAGGCTTATGGCCGTTTTCATCAACCTTGTCTTAGCTTAGGTGACTCCTAAGTGACATGCTGTCACTTTTTATATTAACTGAAAAGAGTGAGACAGCATGTCTCTTAGGTGTCGCCTAAGCTAAGACAAAGTTGGTGAAAACGGCCATTAGTGTATTTTATACAATATTTTCTAATTATGGTAACATTAATATTAAAATGACATACATAATAAGTGAAAGACATATGATGTCATTAAATTTGTTTGATATAACTAACATCACTTTTTTTGTCTTCGATTGTTTTGCCAAAGGTTCAAATTGGTTTTTAAGTATTAATACAAATTGTTTGTATATGGGAGTATAGCAAAAATATTGATTTTACTTTATTTTCAAGATTTTTATAATTTTCTCTAGGTATAAACCTTCTCTGGACTTCCATGAATAATGTAAGACCAAAATTAGCCAAATCGGTAAAGGCATTGTTGAATTATAACATCACAACGAAAAGTGGCATTGATTTATATATATAATTTTTTTTTTCATGTTTTATTCATATAAAATTACATATATCATTTCAGTAGTCAATACTGATAGATAACATTTTCTGATAATTTTATTTATGTGCTATAAACTATGACTTTATGTACAAATTAATTGACATGATAGTTATAGGCTAAGGAACTCATTCATTATTTATAGCAAAGTTTCATCCCTCCAATTACTTAAGTCAAACTCTTCTATTTTAGGAATCTTATCCTTCCTATATCCAGCAATAAAATTAGTATGAGGACTGGGTGCTTGCACATTTCTGTTACAATCATGGGCTTAGCTGTTGCGGCTCAGCTGCCCCCTGGGTATCTTATGTTTCATGTAGGTTTCTTTGAGTAGTGTGTATGACATACAGCAACAAATGATCTAAAACATAAAATCTAACTTGCCCTCCCAAATCCCTTCTTAAATTGTAACTTTGTAATGGTTACAATTTAAGAACTAGAATTCTATTTGGTCTTTACAATAAATTCTGTGATTAATAATAAATAATTATATACATATTTATTATTTTGCAAATCAAAAATAGTATATATCAATGATTGTCACTATATAGGCTTATTACATGTCACTGTTTTGCAACCACCCTGCCCTGCTGCACCACCCTGCCCTGTTACTTAATAAATCTTCTAAGAAGGGGTTCTTTCATAATGATACAATTAAATATTAATTTCAGATTGCACAATGGGCAGCCGTGTCAAATATGTTAATGAAAAAAAAGTTATGGAAAAGATGATAAAAAAATTACAGAAGAAAAAAGATAGTTATGCTACACGACTAAAAAAAGCCTTGACTTTATCTGAAAATATCACTTTTCAAAATGCTTTGAAAAAACTATCAAGTCTGGCTGCAATTTTTCTTACTATGCAGTTTCGAGAATCGAAGAAAAATAAAATGGGAAGGAGATTCACTAATCAAGAAAAAATAATGGCTTTGAGTATATACAAGCAAGGACCTAAATGCTACAGATTACTTAGAAAAGCATTTATCCTTCCATCTCCACTGACACTAGGCAGATTAATTGCTCAAGCCAATTTAAGGGCAGGTATTAACAAGAAATTGTTTCAACAAATGAAGAATAAAGTAAAAACTATGAAAGCGCATGATAAGTTGTGCATACTTTTATTCGATGAAATAGCTGTAACTCCAAATTTTGAATATAATCGGAGGAAAGATATTATATCTGGTTTTGTTACTAATGGTAAAACTAGACAGAAAAAAATAGCTGATCACGCTTCGATCATATATTTCTGTAGATACACAATTCCATAGAAAATCAAACAAAATATCGACCCCGCGTCTATACATAGAAGAATAGATGTATATTATAGTACCAATTTTGAAAAAAGTTCTAAAGTGTCATATAATTTAAGCCAATTTAAATCTTAAGTAACGTAATGAAGTATGAAAATAAATCCTTGTTAAGGTCGTTACATATTATATATGAAATATATGAGCGAAGTGATCACGCATTAGTTTTTATGATTAGGGGTGTCTTAAGGAATTTTAAACAGCCTGTGGCATACACTTTTTCTTCTGGGAGCACCAAGAAAGGCGACCTGGCTAACTTAATGAAGGATACAATAAGGGAGCTCCATAATGCTGGTCTGACAGTTTTGGCAACAGTATGTGACCAAGGTGCCTCCAACGTAAGTTGCATCAATTACCTGATTGCTGAAACCAGAAAGAATAATTTATTAAAAAATGAAGAGTTAAGAAATAACATTTTTGAAGTAGATGATGCTCCTATTATCCCTTTATATGACACCCCGCAACTCATTAAAGGAATTAGAAATAATCTATTACAGAAGAACATGAAATATGAAATTGATGGTGTAATTAAAATGGCAAAATGGGAGTATTTGATTAAATTAAATGAAGAAGATCCTAAATACTTACGAATAAAATTAATAAAAAGTTTGACAGAGAACCACATACACCCTGAAAAATGTAAAATGAAAGTTAAATATGTAACCCAAATTTTCAGTCAAACAGTGGCGAGCACCATGGGATATTTAGCTGGTAAGCAAGTTCATTTGCAACTCTTTGGCCCACATGAACAAATACAGCATTTCACATCTTAGTGCAAGGTCCTAAACTCAAACAAGAACAATATGCTATTTTCCTTTATAGGGGTCAACCGAAAACCCATTTTACAGATTTGCTCAGCAGCAGCAGTGTTTCACAATGTTTTCAGTCACCGTAAGAGCATTACTTGCAAATTAATGTATGTAAATTGTAAAATACTCATCGGCATATAATCGCTTTGCCACAATTCAAACCCCAAATGTGGACATGCTACATAAATAAAATACATACTTAGATAAAATTTACCTAAAAACCTACTTTTTCAAAGTTTGCTATAAACATGTATTGTAATAATACACCCACACCTTATAATACTAAATGAAAACTTACTTTGGTCTTCAGTTATTAAATGGTTGTATTAGAAATACTGCAAACAGCTAGAAATAAAGACAGCTTGTGAAGTTCCCTCTTAAATTACTTGTCACTCTCCTGATCTATAAGATAATAGGAAACTAGAAACTTAAATTGTTTTATAGATTTTCAATAGTTTAATAGTGCCAATAAATAACATTATTTGTTTTCAGAGAAGAAAATTTTGCCAAATGAATGCAAGCAGACTGCAGATGTTCTTTTATTCTTTGATGAGCTGTTTGATTCCCTAAATGGCAGCTATGAAAACTCCAGAAGAAGGAGCAGTAAACCATTACTTGATCCCTTGACACCTAAGTCAAGACATAATGTAGTGTGGTCAAAAGCAAAAAAAGTATTAAGTACTATGACATTTTCTAAAGATGGCAATGATACAAAAGTACCATCAATTAATAACTGGCAGCAAACATTAAAAAACATAGAGCTTTTAAGAGACATTTTATTCAATAAATACAAATTTAAATCTGTTTGGATGAGACATTTTAATCAGGGTCCTCTGGAGAATTTTTTTGGTGCTATACATAGTCAGGGGGGCTGAAATGTGAGCCCAACTCCTGGAGGTCTGTTTTAATAAGCAATTTAACAGGGTCTCATTCATCTGGGTCGAATTGTGAAGAAGATTCCTGTATGACGTTATTTAAGAGTGTGGAGGAATTATTTAAATCAGAAACCGAAAGCAACATTTATGAAAATTTATTTGATCTCGCCTACATGAATAAGAATATATATGTGGAATTCGAGGAAAAAATGGCAGACTCACGTATATGTGCTCAGTTACAATATGTTACTGGTTATCTTTTAAGGCAAACTAAGAAAAATGTTTTCCACAAATGCAGTTGTTGCAAATCAAATTTGTACGATCTACAGCAGACCAGTGAATATGTACATTATAGAGAATATCAAAAAGAGACAAAAATTTAGCATATCCATCAACAAATTTAATAATGATATTTTCTAAATTGCAAGATATTTTAATGTGGGTGTTAAAAAATCACAGTGATGCTCTAAATATAAAAATGTACGCAAAAACTATTTTATATGCAGAAGTAGATTTTAATTTTATGACCTGTGAAGAGCATAAAAAACAAAATGTCGAATTTATGTTTGAATTGGGATGCATATTTTTCATATGTAATTGGTGCAAAGACATAAATAATATTTTAAAGGCAAAAAGAAGAGAGGCAATTGGAGACGACAAAATGAAAAACCAAGCTACTGATTATGTAAAAAAAAGACGAAAAGCCATCAACTGATAGTTTTGTTTATAATTTCAGTTTAAATATACATATCTAGACTGAAATGAAAAAAAAAGTGTTGTTCAATCACAACACTAAAACACCTTGGTAAATTGGCATTTTGTTTTCTTTTTAGGAATTAATGAAGTACATAAGACACTTTATCTAAAAATAACAATGTATGCTCAATAAATAATGTACAAAACAAAGATACTTTTTTTTATGCCTGATAAAAATATTGATTTATGCATTGCATTCAATCAGATGTCACCAATAGTCTCAAACTTTTTCAATTCTCAAATTCCAATAGTTTTGTGTTAGCAATGCATAAATAATTATTTTGCAAATTAATTACAAACAAAAATAAATCTAGGGGTATATTGAACAGTTGAATAAATCAACCTTTATGTTGCGCTAGATGGCGCTCAAATCAAAACAACGAGTTATGTCTCTATTCTCGGTATATATTAATGTACTCTGTGGTGACATCGTAAGAATGCTATCACTCATTTCCATTTGTTGATATCCAACTCGTTTAAGTTTAAAATTAATAATATTAAAAATATTTCTGTCGAAATATAATATATTAGTTTAAAAGGCATCCATACCATCACAAAGATCATCGTATCATTTTTAAATTAATTTGACTTTTTGTAGGGAGTCGCGAATACATTATTTTAATGCTGGTTATGGTGAATTGAATCAAACAGTAACCAACATTTCAGACAAGTAGCGCCATCTGTCTGTGATAGGAACCAAACGACTTTGCAAAGCACTGTGCTTTTTATTATAAAAGAAATTGTTTTGTCACATGACACTAGATGTCGCCACAGTATCAGTAGTACACAATCTTGTAACAATTATCATAACTTCATCCCTTTATTACAAAAACTTTCCAAAAACCAGGTCTAAACCAGAACTACTAAGGCTAGGTTTAATCGGTATTAAAGTTAAACCTCGGACTAAATTGCATTCTTATTATAAATCTCGAACTAATCAAGAACTATTTAGTACTAAGGATCGTCCCTTGTTTAATCGTAATAATGATAGAAACAGCCAAATGTCATTACACCATTTAATCATTCATTTTTATTTGATGTAACGTAAGTTTTAAGTACTAATCAAAGTAGCATAATCTGTGCTTTGATACATTGATAATGCTTTGTATCAAAAATGATCCTATTTATTCACTGCATGACCAATACACATTTTGTTCAAATAGTATATATTTGAACAAAGTGTACTTGTTCAATTGCTAGTGATATCTGCTCCCGAGTGCGTAGCGGTTTTTCCATATTAGACATGTCTATGACGATGCAGCGAAAAATAAGAAAGTTACGCCTTACTCGGTGATGACACTCTTTGATGAAACTTGATATGGTTCACCTCTTATGCTTTAACATGGTTACTGTACCACAAGTCTTCAGCTGAAGGACATTGCTTTTTTTATTTATTTAGGATAATATTATAAAACCAAGAAATATTTATAAACCTATAGTTCCATAACTAATTACATAAAAGAGATAAATAGTTATATAACATTTTTTGATAATTATATATATAGATATATTATATACGCATATAAAGGTGAAAGTATGCGTTAAGTGTTCCGTTATATTTAGTCTACAATTCACCTAGCATAAATATATGTTTGAGTTTAATTACTAGATACAATAAATTTAATTTTATAGATACAATTACAATAGTTTTAAATTACATAATGAATAATTGCAATGATGCATCAGCAAATTCCTAAGATTACTTGGATAAAGCTTTTAGGGATTCACTAAACATTCTTGGTTTAGTGCAGAAAAAATCAAAGTCATGCAGCTTATCGTCATAAATTTTGCAAGATCGCCTAATGAATGTGTTTCTTCCACAACGTGTTATAGAAATGTTGTTGTTAGAGAATTGTTGAGATGCACGAGCCAACCGAACCTTTTTGTAACAAGAAATTGTAAGCATGGTGTAAAATGCTTATGACAAAATTATACTCTGCACGGCGATAACTCGTAAAATATATTTATTAAAAATAATTTCATTTGAAACCCGTATTACGCTTCGCTTCTTCTACAGGATACTATAGTTTTATTTTATATTTTTATTAAATATATGGCAATATTGTATTTCTTGAATTTATAAAACAATACATGCATTTTGATTATGTATAAACACTTACGTCTGGGTGTTTTATGTAAGGAAACGCCCATTCATCATTAGACTTTAAAAACAAAAAAAATTGATAGTTTTAAAATACATAAAGTTTGTGTAACAAATTCGTAAGCGCCAGCTGTTCTATCATTCAAATTAATTCGCATCCGAGAGCCAGAAATAAAACGCAAACAACCAATGAAATATTTATAATTTATTTATATTATACCAAAAAACGGTAAGTAATACCCTTTGATTCATCAATTACATTAGATTAGACAAACTGTACACTATTAATACATTTCCATCGATACATATACACATCATGTACAGGGTCGACGGCGTAACGCGCAGCGCTCTGCTAACCGCAGCAGAAACAAAACGGAAATGCTGCATTTGACTAATCAGAACGCAAGACATTCGCGCCATTTAACAATCTGCGCGTTCCTATTGGTCATGGGCTCGTTCAGTTTCGTTTCGTCTTCTTGATTGTAGCATAGGCTTACAGTTTTGAGACTGAGATAAACTGAGTATTTGAAAATCGGCTAGGTCTCACCCCAACAACCACGCGACGATAACAGTTCGACAGCGTTCATTACAGTATTTTGTGGCGAGCCGGTGGCGAATGCGATTAGGATAAGAAGAGGTCCTAAATAAGGATACGAAGCGAAATATTTAGTTGTTGATTCTACCTTAATCACATAAGGAAGGGATTTAGAAAAATATAATCGTATTTAATTGCTTACTTCAGTCGCAACGTATTATTCCCTATTTACCATTTTTATATCGACAATATGATATGAGAGTGCTCAAAATATTCGACAATGGAGAATAAAATATAGTAATTATATTAGGGCTACGAAAAGATTTTATAACCTTGTTTATTCAAATATTTATATTCAAATTTTATTTAAATGTTTATTTAATATGTAATAAAATTAAATAAAGAATTTGATACACGTAGTTTTTGTTCATGGTATGAACAAAATAAAATTGATTGATTTTACAAATGATGTCTTTTGGATTATTTCCATTCCATCATACAAAAGACGTCATTGTCAATTGCGTTGAGAAAAAAAGATATTTGATATTATCTTGAAGTTGGTTATGACATTACACTGTTGTTGTCAATTTCGTCTACAGGGACAGGCGAAGGTACTAAGCCATACTGCCAAATCTAATATAGACATTACACTAATGCCGCGTCGCTAACACTTTACAACGTAACTTTTTTTTTACTAGGAATAATGCAAAGGCATATTTTCATTCCACCTGGCATCGTACTAAAGATAAAAATAAATAAGAACAATAATACAAAAATTGTACAAATTTGCTCGTAATTGTACATTTTGTGAATTACCGACAAGTAGTAGTGATAAAAAGTATTTATTTTTATTTCAATGTGTATAAAAATTTAATGTTGTCGATTCTTAATCGGGGCGTTATTTTGAAGTGAATTCGATTGGAATGACAGTTTAACTGCAGAGTTGGTGCAGGAGTGGGGCGCGGGGCGTGGTGCGCGGCGGCGGGCTCGGCGCGCCCACCGCGCCCACCGCCGCCGTCACGGCGCTGGAGCGGGCGCGGACGCGGGCGCGGGCGCTGGAGCGGGCGCGGCGGCGGGGGCGACGCGGCGCATCGGCGGCGGCGGCTCCGGCTCGTCCAGGTCCAGCGCCGCGTCGATCATGGTGGTGTCGTGCAGCAGCTGCAGCCGCGACGCGCTGAGCGCGCCCGCGCCCGCGCCCGCCTCCGCGCCCGCCGCCGCGCCCACTGCCGCCACCGCCGCCACCGCCGCCGCCGCCTCCGCGTCCAGGCTGCGGTTGGCGTAGGCGTGGCGCGCCGGCTCGCCCGTGTACAGGTTGCTGTAGCTGCCGCCCAACGTCGCTGTGGACCGACACATGTTTTGCTCACTCTACACTGTACTCATCCATACTAATATTATAAATGCGAAAGTAACTGTCTGTCTGTTACGGTTTCCCGCTTAAACCTCGCAACCGATTTTGATGAAATTTGGTACAGACAATCTTTAGACCCTGAGACAGAACATAGGCTACTTTTTATTTCGAAAAAAGGGACGAAGGGGTTGAAATAAAGGTTGAAAATTTGTATGGGATATCTGAATTTTAAAAGATTTAGAGAAGAAACCATGAAACTTTATATTTAAGCACTTGATAAGAAATCATTAAACATTTGTTCTAGCATTATTGAAATTTTGATCATCTAGGGGGTGAAATAAGGGTTAAAGTTAGTATGCAAGTGCGTCAAATATCACGTCATAAGAAACAAAAAATCGTTTGTTTTAGCATTTTGAATTTTTTACGAGAAGACCATGAATCTTGGTACCTTAGATATAAGAGACCAGGATTGACAAAAACTAATTTCACGCGGGCGGAAGGTAGTTCAAAATAAATCTTTCTAGACTAAGAAACTGCCACTTTGGATACTACTTTTACTGCTACTTTCTATTGCCGACTACAAGATAAAACAAGAAATTAAACTTATCGTTCAACCTATTATTTAGTTAGTGTAATGTTGGCGATCAATCTATGCCACAAATTGTATTCGAAAACGAATATTTCGATGGATAGTAAATATGATACGACACACTGACCTATGGTCGGCGCGGCGATGGATGCGACGGGTGCGGCGGGTGTGACGGCGGACGCGGAGGCGGACGCGGAGGCGGGCGGCAGCAGCACGACGGCGGCGAAGGGCGGCGGCAGGTCGGGGCGCAGCGGCGCGCGGCGGTCCAGCAGGCTGGGCGGCGTGGGCCCGCACAGCACGTGCCAGCAGTTGGCGCACGCGGAGCCGCGCGAGTACGGGTTGTCGGCGCCGCGGCGGCGCGAGAACGCGCCCTTGATGTCCTCGTTGGTGGTCTGGTCGGTGGAGGCGAGGTACGTGTGGAAGCCGGCCAGCCCCAGCACGGACCACACGGCCAGGAAGCACACGGCGGCCGCGAGCGCGGACGCGGGCGCCGCGCGCAGCGCCGCCGCCAGCCCGGCGCCGCGCGCCTCCAGCGCCAGGTGCGCCGCCGCGCACGCCAGCACCCACACCGCCAGGAACGACAGCGACACCACGAACGCGTAGAAGTAGCGGTAGTTGCGCCGCCCCACGCAGTTGCCCACCCACGGGCAGTGGTGGTCGAAGCGGTCGACGCAGTTGTCGCACAGCGAGCAGTGCGAGGCGCGCGGCGGCCGGAACATCTTGCACGTGAAGCAGTACTTGAGCTTGACGGGGCGGCCGCGCACGAGCACCTCGCGCGCGCGCGGCGGCGGGCGCGCGGCGTCGGCGGAGGGCGCGGGCGCGGGCGCGGGCGCGAGCGCGAGCGCGTGCGCGTGCGCGGCCGCCGTGGCCGCCGCCGCCTCGGGCGCGGCCGCGCGCGGGATGATGCCCGGGTCGGACAGCGCCGTGCGCAGCAGCGCCGCCAGCGTGAGCGCCGCCAGCGCCGCGCCCGCCGCCGGCACCAGCGGCGACACGCGCGCCGCCAGGTACGGGCAGTCGAACGCGAAGTGCAGCGCGCACGTGCCGCAGATGAGCGCCAACGTGAGCAGCAGCACGCCGGGGTGCGGCGCCGTCATCAAGCGGCCGTCGCACCAGAAGCGGTTGCGGCCGGCGAACACCTCCCACTTGCGCGTCACGCGCCGCGACGCCATCGCACCATCACCGCCCGCCCTCCGCCGCGGCTACCGCTCTCCTCGCCTCGTAGCCTCCCTCCTGCCGACGTCACACGACCGACGATTAAAATTCCACCGGTAGTTAAATCGTTGACGCAATCGCCGATCGGCACGTTCTCTGTGTCGCTGTTGCTAAAGATTATACAACCTGACGAGTGGACGAATTTACTACTGTAGTACTTCATGTTTCAATATGCATTTATAAAGCTAGGTATTCTCACTATTATAAAAAAAAATATACTAAAAAAATATATTTAAACTTGGCTAATTGGTATAAGTGTAACAAATATTTATTTTATTTTTTATTGACTTGGAAACTAATATTCTTGTAGGGTGTTAAGTTTTTGCTTTTCCCTAAAAAAATCTTATGTATTTATCTTAGGTATAAGTTTTTCATAAAGATACATTTTAAATAAGGATAAATTAATATATATATATACTATATATATATATTTATATATATATATATTTATATATATTAATATATATATATATATATAATATATATATATATATAATATATATATATATATATATATATATATATATATATATGTGGAATTGTTAGAGCTGTTAAACGGAAAGAAACACAATAAACCATGTAGGTACTTTTACATACAACTAAAATATTACAAAGTTAGAAGCAGTAACTCTTATTTTTACTAATAGTGTACATAGGAGTTGGTATTATTTAATATACCAACTGACACATCGAATGTCTGAAGAGTGTTCAAAATAATATTTTGAGAATCATCATAGGAGTGCCATAATACATGCAGAATAAAGAAGTTCATAACTGTCTTAAAATCCCTACAATCCAAGGAGAAATAGCACTCTACAAAAAAAGATGTAAGAGAGCATCACAGCATTTTTGCTTGGACATGCAGGAACAATACCATAGTAGTTATTCTTAACACCAATATACATGCTTACAAATTAATAAATAGATTTAAAAAAACATATTTTCACACTATTAGACTATAGCAATGAGATAAAATTGTTTAAATTAAAAAGTCTATCTACAGAAGGGCTACTTAACTAAATGATCTATTTCAACACAATTTATCAAAAATTCAAAGAAAAATATTTATATAGTACCTGCTGCAATGACTATTTGTAATATGGTTATCAAGCGCTTGCATTGTTATTTTATTAAATAAATTAAAATTTTAAACAGGCTACATTAGAACAAACCATAGAAGAGATCAGGCATGTGGATGAACTTAACTCTATTAAAAAGATATTAATGAATCAACATATCAAACCTTCCACATAGCAAAACTAAAAAGATATGAGGATTCAGTTACTGAGTAGTAATTTGTATGTATGGTACTCCCATCATGTATAACTTCATCTCAGTCAAAAATTAAAATGAAAAGATGCGAATATCATATGCTCTAGTTCAAGTACAATATTTCTAGTTTTACTTAATAATTTATAAATTATTATTTCAATATATTTAAAAATGGTGTGTATCTAACAACATAAAATGATAGGGATAATAGGGATGCAGGTGGTATCAATTATAATAACTAGTTGCCTGTCAAATGATAATTTATATTATTGATATTATTATTTACTGTCTGCTAAATAGTTAGATACACAAATTCATGTAAGACATAATATATGAGAACATAAATATTACCTGATTTGATGAAAGTAGCTGAAAATTCACACAGCCAGACTATCTAATCAATTCTTTCCCAAAGCAAATCCACTGGAATATGTTCACCTCGTGTTAAAATAATATTCGGTGTGACAGTATTATTCACTATTTAGTGGACTCTATCATGATGTAAGATTAATCACTGAACGTTGATAATCTTTACACTTATCTTGCTGTTGGATTTTAGGTAATTTTATATATGATATAAAATTTATAATGCGTCTTTTTTAAATTATGCACTTATTCTATAAATGCAGCTGATAAGAATATATATTACAATTATCTTTTAATAATAAAACTGTTTTGCTCATAAAACTTTCTAAACATAAATCTAACAATATCTAAAGTAAATTACTGTATTTTTTTACATGACCCACAGACTAGGTATAGTATACGATCTGACCAATTGACATTGACTTCATCATTTCTATAATAATACGGGAAAGCAAAAGGTTCTAAGCATATGCAGCCGTGTTGATATCATAGTTAATACATTTTTAGTTAAATCTACACAGATAAAAGTATTAGTTACTCCGGCAATATGATAATAACTATGTTGCTAGAGTAACTAATATTTTCTTTGCTTCGAGTATAATCGATGATGCTGGCCTAGATTTGCTACATTTATGCGGTCGTATTTTATTAATGAGTATTAAAAACATGTTCAAAAAGTTTTCATTTGGAATTTGCCCGTTGGTTTGTGGCGGCTGCAACTCATCTCTACGGTTGTATAGAAAGAAAGAAAGAAAGAAAGAAAAAACATTTATGACTCGCACAGACATACAACATTACAAATAATAAAATACAATAATAGTTTAAAATAAAATGCAGACATGTGCCAAGCCAAAAGGTTCCTACCTCAGCATGTGCTTTGCGCCATATATTGATGCCGCAAAGCGCTGATATTCTGGCAGGCCTTACCATTTGTGACGTACGGGAAACAATAAATAATACACAATTATATATTAATTGATAAATATACATTATTAACACTATACATAACTTAAAATAGACATACGTAACTTAAAACATGATAAAAGTATATGATTGTACTATAAAAATTAAAAATAAAATTATATATAAATGTAATATTGGTGGTAGTAGTGGCGTTAGGACCATCATATACATGCTTGTGTGTGTATCCGTCGCATTATTATTTATTTCAAAGATTGGCCGTAGTTAATATTGTTTACTATGTTGTTATACATATATAACGACAAATATAAATATTATAGAGCTCGAGTTATCCTTGTTTATCTCGGTTCCAGGGTGAATTTCAAACCCTATTTTTGTCTAGTTTTAGCTTCCAAAAATTACCTATGGGACTCCTTTTTTGGGCATATATTCGGGCAATATATCAATTTATATATTTTAACCGGCGACCACCTAAATTACCTAGGTTTTAAAATAATTTTTCGTATCTATATATCAATGTAATATTTTTTAACGTAAGTTTTGATTAGTATTCATTTTTGCTATTATAAAGACCTAAAAAGAATGGTATTGCCAAACTTTTATCCATTTATAAGACTTTCAAATGAAGGTGAATAATCATTACGTAATATTAACGCAGAATTAAGTGACTTCTGGTTTAGCCAGGTAATATTGGGTCCTCAATTATTTCGCTGTTTCTTGTTAATATTTGTTATAATTTTCGTTTTTGTTAAGTTCTGTTGTTGTGTTACGTTGTTATACATATATTGTTATTGTTGAGTTTTTGTTAATAATTACTAACCTATTATAGTATAATTTGGATGATAGCAATGACGTACATGTAATATACAACTTCATTTCACAAATGAATAATGTTAACTTAATGACGATATTATTACACCAATAATAAGTATGATTACTACTTTACTCATTTTATAATGAAAAAGTACTTAATTGTATCATTTCTTTTTGTCGCAGTAAAGTTTGAGAACCACGAATTCTTAGTTTACCTTTTGCCTTAGATCAAAATAGATAGAGTTCTATTTCTTGAGCCTTCCTGTGGTAATGAGAAAAACCATTAGTCCTTGTGAGAGGTTTACTGACGTTGCATTTCCTAACATATTAAAAGCACTTTTATTATTTATTATTGGTCAGTTGTAGAAGTAATAGTGTATTTGGGTGGAATTGCAACACGTGTGCCATGTTGAATTGTTTTTGCCTTTTTTCATATTTATATACTTAAATAAGATATTAAATTACAAATATAAAAAAGAATAATTAATTAATAACAATGATTAATTTTTGAATACGGACCACAGGGGCGGATAATTGACAAGTTATGATTTTTGACAGTTACAATATCAGGTGACAAGAAAGTCAGTGTCGTTGCTAGTTGGCAAATTGTCAAATCGTGGACGCGAAAGTATAAACGACAAACGAGTGTTCCAAAAATATACAAAGTTTATCTCGAAGGACTCGGTCGTCACGCAGGTTATGAAACAACAGCGAGGCTGCAAGAAGCGTGCCGATGCGCAACGGGAGGGTGGTCGGTGAGGCGCAGAGGCGCTGAGGCGGTGAGGATGCAGGTGTCGGCGGAGAGCGCGCGGACGGCGGCGCTGATGGCGGCGTGGTACGCCACGAGCGCGGCCAGCAACGTGGCGGGCAAGCTGGTGCTGGCGGAGTTCCCGTTCCCGCTGACGGTGGCCGTGGTGCAGCTGGCGGCCGTGGCGGCGCTGGGCGGCGCGGCGCTGCTGGTGCTGGGCGTGGGCGCGGCCGGCCCGCCGCTGCCACGCTCCTTCTACGTGCGCTGGCTGCTGCCGCTGGCGCTGGCCAAGGCCCTGTCGGCGGCCTTCTCGCAGGTGTCGCTGTGGCGCGTGCCCGTTTCCTACGCGCACACAGGTATATTACGCGTTTTAATTGTACTACACAAATACTATATAATGGGGCTTCTTAAAACAATATCTTTCTGATGATGTTTGTTCTAATAACAACATTAATGTTTGTTGACTAAATTAGGGACACTTATAATACTTTATCTTCCTACACTTCAGCTTCAGAATGTATACCACATTTGGTTCTGAAGCTGAAAATAAATAAAATATAGCTCAAGGTTATTGTCAAAAATTGAATTATTCTTTAATTAATACAAGTCAATAACAATATTAAATAATGTTATGCAAAGTTGACAAATTGCTTTTGAGCAATATGTAATTAAGGCCTAAACAGCCCAACATAATTAAGGTAAACTTTTCTCACCTTGTTCATTTGATTGGGAGCTCTCCAATTATGATATGGATATATATAGAAGAAGTCTTTTTTTATTATTTCGTGTGTAAGTCGGGGCTGATATGCATCACTGCGACCTATTAAGATCTATTGTGACCAGCCTCCTATGTAGGTTCTATGTAGGCCCTACAGTAGCTCCCTTAACTGGGCACTGACCAAGAAAGATAGGATGTTCCCAGTTCGGATTGTTTTTATTTCATCTGGGTCAAGGATGTGTTTCCCCAGGTGTCTGTTTCTTTTGTGAATCAGCGGTTCACAGTAGCACAAGAGGTGAATTGGTGTTTCACGCTCTTGTTCGCAGACTCTGCATGTGTCAGTGTCCTTTAGTTTCATGTTGTAAAGATATCTATTCAACTTGCAGTGACCGGTCAAAGCCCTAACCATCACGCTCAAGTTACTCCTGTTAAGCTTTAATAGCTCGTCAGTGCGTTTGCGAGAGTATGGTTCGATTAGTGCTTTTGAGTGTGTCATCCCGGACGTACTGTGCCAGTCTGCTTTCGCCTCGTTAAGAAGGCGAGTTTTTAGGTATTGCATGGCCTGGTTCTTTGAGATACCACAGATAGGCTCTGGGCCGAACTGTATTCCTTGAGCCCCAGCCCTGGCTAGTTCATCGGCCTTTTCATTGCCGGTTATTCCAGAATGACCTGGCACCCATTTGAGAGTGATTTTGTTCTCAAGAAGAAGTCTTACTCCATGTTCCAAATTGGATAAACACTATTCTCACATTACCATTAGTGAATGACATTGAATATGCTGGCGTGTGCATTATTCTTGTACTATTACATCCATATGATTTTTCTACTCCTATCATTATCAAATGTAGTTAGATTGAAATAGGCTTATGTAAACAAAGGGTTTTAAATGAATTTGATCATTTTTAAGATGCTAATTGTATTGAATACTTTCTCATATATTTCTTATTACTGTGTTCTTAATATCTGTGTAAAGAATATTCATGTCTGAATTTTTAATTGATCATAAATAGTTTTTAGAAAGTCACTCAATTACTATTCACATTAAACATTAATTTTTTACAAATACTACACTATCAAATGTATGAAATTGTTTGCATGCTATCAGTACAAATACCGCGTATTGGTTCAATTCGGACTGCACTAACAGTGTTACAACATTCATTTCAAGTCATTCTCAACAACTATGGTCTCCTCATCCTTTCTGGCAAGCATTGCATCCCAGGATCTGTTTACAATGAAGGTTACTACTATTACTGAATACAAGTTTTTTGAACCTATGCAGTTATTTTTTACATTAAATGCAATGAATTCTTAAAAATCTTTTATAGTTTTATAAATACTGATCATGGTTTATTTTTCCTGGTATCTTCAAGAAATGTTTCTTCACAGGCTTTTTAGTCTTCATCAACTTTCGTTTTTGGTTTTTGCATTGGTGCATCCAACCTATTTTTAATATGTTGTCTTCCTTATTGTGCTAATCATATTTTACTATCTTTAATGCCTTGGTCTATTGCTTTTTATATTGATAAAAAGCTTCTTAATTTATTCGGAATTTCAAATTTATTTGGCTTGCTTTCCAGAAAGGCAAAATGTGTCTTCAGTGATTGTTAACAATTTGAGTAGATTTTTTTGAGATCATTCAAAGAGGCCATGCTTTTTGGTAAGTTAGAGATAATCTTGAGACAATGCTTGTACACAAGATATGTTGTTGTTGTGTTGTTGTTGTGCTTTGATGATGTAGAATAGAAATGTTGTTTGTGGATGAACACAAAACAAATTGTACATGTGGGAAACATGAAATTTAATAGGTGTTCAAAATTTGTTCCATTACATAAAATGACTAGACAGTCAGTCATTGCTTGCTTTGTTTGCTAGCGTTTAGGCAATGGACATAATGAGACTCAGGATATAGTTTGATATTGTCTATTATAATAACTCACTTATTTAACTAAAACTAAGGCTATATTCTAATATGGTACGTGCATATTTCTAGCTTACTCAGCACCCTTGAGATGATTATCTCAAGGAATGTTTAACCTTAATACGTCCACTTTCTCATGACCGTCACTAGCTCGATGATTAATTAGGTTTCTGGCTAGGCGTGACGCTGCCGCGATGTGCGATCGGCTATAGAATAGTCGGTGGCCGTTGGGGCTGAGCGTAGGCGTGCGTGTCGGCAGTGAAGGCGACAACGCCGCTGTGGACGTGCCTGCTGGCGCGGGTGGCGCTGGGCGAGCGCGCGGCGCGCGGCGTGGTGCCGGCGCTGGCGCTGCTGGCGGGCGGCGTGGCGCTGGCGTCGGCCACGGAGCGGCGCTTCGACGCGGCCGGGCTGGGCGCGGCGCTGGCGGCGGCGGCGCTGCTGGCCGCGCAGCACCTGGCCGCCAAGCGCGCGCTGCGGCGCGGGCTGCACCCGCTGCGGCTGCTGCACTGGCTCACGGTGGCGGCGCTGGCGGTGGCGGTGCCGCCGTGGCTGGCGCTGGACGGCGTGCCGGCGCCGCGGTCGGCGCGCACGGCGCTGCTGCTGGCGGCGGACGGCGCGCTGGCGTGGCTGCAGGCCGTGCTGGCGTTCGGCGTGCTGTCGCGCGTGTCGCCGCTCACGTACGCGGTGTGCGGCGCGGCCAAGCGCGTGGCGGTGATCGCGGCGTCGCTGCTGGTGCTGCGCAACCCCGCGTCGCCGGCCAACGTGCTGGGCATGGCGCTGGCGGCGGCCGGCGCGTTCGCGTACCAGCGCGCCCGCCTCGCGCGCCCGCCGCCGCCGCCGCGCCCCGTGCTGCCGCTGTGACCGTCCTCCTAACCTAGTATAGTACTAGTATGTGCAACAGGAATACATCTGAAACGGTGTCCGTCGCGATAAACCATTGGTATTTGTGCGACTCATGAGAACGTGCACGTATTGAGGTTAAACATTCCTTGATGCGACGGTTGTAGTGGCGGCGATTTGTTGCGATCCATCATTGGATGTGTTAGCTTTGCAGCGACTTGTCGGCGACATGATGATTCTTTTCTTTTTTTGTCGGAGTCACCAGATATGCCGAGGGACCGGGAGATATAATTATACTCTCGTTTATGTGCAGAATGATTTATTTAAGTAACAGTAACGCTTATATACTAATATGGTACGTGCGTATTTCTAGCTTACTCAGCACCCTTGAGATGATTATCTCAAGGAATGTTTAACCTCAATACGTGCACGTTCTCATGACCGGCACAATATTCAATAGACATAACGTGCCACACGACAACGATTAAATGAATATTAGTTACATAGTAAATTAAACTTATGCGGCAGAGCCGATGTAATTTATTTTTGTAAATAAATAAATATTTTTATATAGCGCTTGTCTTTATATTTTTCCTACGAGTAAGTGATAAATCTTTATTCCATACTGAGCGTATACCGAATGTAAACAATAATTGTTACAGCTGATACCCGGGCCAAATCAATTAATTCAATTCTTTTGTATTTACAGCTGAGATAAATCACGAAATACATTGTTATGTATACAGCAGTTTTAATGATTAATGTCAATGTGATGTAATGAGGTATACACACAGATTCGGTGTATACTAGTATTGGAATAATTTACCTTCGCAATAACGATTGTTGCTCTTGAGAAATACACGACCACGCAGACTCGACGTGACTCTGTTACCGTTCATGAAATCGACGATTAAATAAAACTAAGAGAGAAGAGTGCTAAGAGTGGACAAAGAATGAATATTTTCTGTAGCACTTTGATACAACAAACGCTAAATCATAACAAATAAACTTAAAAAAAAAACGTTTTTAGTAAATTTGTCTGAAAGAGATCGCAGTCCAACCATAAGACTGCAAACTAATTTTACTGCATGTTTTGTGACAAAGGAAATATCTATTAATAAAATAGCACGTAGCAGTATGCTAAGACATGTATATTAACAAGCTAATGGCTGACTATAAGAGGTTCAGTAACACTCAAAATATATTATATTCTTTCAAAATCAAAAATAAATAACACCAAGGTAGATGTAAGGCCTATAAAATCATAAAAATATTGGATAATAGTGGAACTTGTTGAGGAAATTCAGGTTTCTCAATAAATAATTCTTGCACTCACACTGAATCGTCTAGCCCAAAGTAAACTCTGTAAAACTTGTGTTATGGGATCTAGGGGTAATGGAGACATACATATATAAATAAATTTGGCAGAAAAATATTATACAACCATGAGTAAGGTACAAATGCTTGCATTCATCCTGAAAACATCGGCCCCACTGGGACTCGAACCCAGGACCTCGAGAGATTGCCACACCTTAAAACCAGGATACCAACTCGACAACAAGGCATTCTCACACCAAATGAAAGTATTCGTTTCTAATTGAAATGTTTTGTTAAGCACAGATTTTCTATGCTGATAAGTAATGTTATATCAAGGAAACCGCTCCATGAATAAGTGGAGAGGTCTTAGGTCTAAAGATGGAAAATCAAACACAATTTAAATAAATATTATAATTTATTTACATCGTACCTACACATCATGTTTTAGGAGGTAATGTAAAAAACCATTCATGCCAAATAAATGCAGAGAAGGACTCGCTCACACCACCCTCGCACTAACTTATCTTAGTATATTTGTGAACGTTGGCCTACGAACTGCTCTACGGCTACTGGGGCTCTGGAATGAGGCGGCTCGGGTGCTAACACTAGTGTGATGCAGTCTTATACTGTTGTGAATTTCTTGCATCTGACTTTCTTACTAAATCATATTCAGACAACCATTTTTCTCACATCGTTCTTAAGATAAACATTGGAAAATCTTATAATTTAAATTATAAATAAGTTCTTGCGACTTTCGAAAAAAAAAAACCTATATTTTAATGGCGCTGTAACAGAACTTACTACATACTAAGTAATTATTAGTACAGACCTAAACTCGTCCAAGTGTGTAGAGTTTTATCTTTATACTAATTTGGTTGTTAATTTAGTATTTCATTAAAATGTGATTCGGTTCTAATTGCCGACAGATTGGTTTGCGTCATTACACAAATACAATACGTAAAATTTCATAATTTTGGAAGAAAATCTACTGCCCCGTTTTTTTCTTCGTCTAAACTTCTTACTCCATCCTTGAGTTTTCTTAGACCATTCAAAACTATTCTGTTACACACGTTTACTTAAAATCAATTTCTTTTTCAATCAGGCATTTTCACTTTTCAAGACTCGCAAAAATGCGGGAACATTTTATAAGATTAAATCTATAATTAATATAGTAACAAATCACTGGCTAAACATATAGTAGGCCTGTCTACAACCGCGGCCAGGTGACTGAGTCCGTTAGTCCTAGAGCTCGTCGTGGTCGTCGGCTTCCGCGGCGATTTCATCGGCTGCTTCTGTGTCGGGATCGTCGGCGCCGTCGTCCAGGTCGTCTTCGTCCACGGCCGCTCCCTCGGGAACTCCCAGAGAGGTTTGCAGCATGCCTTCCACAGAGTCCGCTAGCGCCACGGACTGGCCCTCTTGGAGCATGTAACCGGATCTGTGAACGTATCCACGCTCAGTTAGTATATAGCTAACTTTCGTATTGGTATTTAAACGACAATTTCAATGTAAATTTTAACAATCATATATCCATTAACCCGTCACTTAAAGTGAAGGAAATTGTAAATTACCTAAGTTTGAAATCGAAAATAAGAAAGGACTGCGTTAACGTTTAAAGTGAAACAACATGAAACTTAAGGACACTGACACATGCAGATTCTGCAAACAAGAGCGTGAAACACCAATACATCTCTTGTGCTACTGTGAACTGCTGATTCACAAAAGAAGCAGACACCTGGGGAAACACATCCTTGACCCAGATGAAATAAAAACAATCCAAACTGGGAACGTCCTATCTTTCTTGGTCAGTGCCCAGTTAAGGGAGCTACTGTAGGGCCTCATAGAACCTACATTTCCCCCTACCACCCATTCAGGACGTATTTTTTAGCTGATAAGAAGAATGGGCGCAAGAAACTTATCAGCTTTATCAAAAATAATACTAACATTTACAATAAATTATGTTGTTATCATACAATGTACATATGTGTTTACAATTCGGTACATTCGCAGAGAATTGGGGGTATCCAACGATCATTTACAAGGCATCTTGCATTTGGTACTCATGGCTTCTCTCACAGACAACTATACAATCAGAGACTATTCTATTTTAAAATGATAAGTCTACAGAATAGAAGAATGATGTTGAACGTGGTTTTCTTGCATAAATTAATTAATGGATGTCTAATTTAACATCAAGCGTGTCGTTGTCAGTGCCTTACAAGTACCCCAGAGGTCGCATACATAAATTATTGTTCTGTGTTCCGATGGCCAGGACCAATCTCGGCTTACAGTCGCCTTTGGTGAGAATTTATTCTGATTATAATTTAATATCTCAAAAAATTCCAGATCTTGATGTCTTTGGTGACGGAGTTTCGGGTTTTTGTAAAAAATGATATAAATATTTTGCCGGTGTTATGTGGGATGCCTGTTAGTGAGTAGTACAGTTATTGGATTGTACATTTTAGTTAGTTATTGCAAATGTTATGTACGCTTTTATTGTGTGCATATCAGAACATTTTGTATATATATAAGTTACTTTTTTGTAATTTTAATATGTATCATGTAGCAGTACTGTAAATAAATAAATAAATGTTTACCTTGAATTTATGTGATTAAACGCATCCATTATTTGCTTTTTATTCTATTTCTATTTATATGACATTTAATAGTTTTAGAAAGCGCAACCAAAACGAAAACAAGACTTATTTTCGTGAATTTAATTATCATAATTGAATTTTAATATTTTTTATGGTTTTAATTGAATATTATTCGATACAAGTATGGATGCTCGATGAGCGATACTGTACTGAGAAAAGTATTGCTACCTCAACGGTATCGCTTCATCCCTAGGTATATTACATATGGTAGAACACACGTTCCTCTGCTGAGGGTTAGGAACAGTGGTGGTGGTGGTGCTGGTGCTGGCGGTGGTAGTGGTGGTGCTGGCGGTGGTGGTGCTGCGGTGGTGGTGCTGGCGGTGGTAGTGCTGGTGGTGGTGGTGCCGGTGGTAGTGGTGGTGCTGGTGGTGGTGGTGGTGGTAGTGGTGGTGGTGGTAGTGGTGAAGGTGGCGGTGGTGGTGGTGGTGCCGGTGGTAGTGCTGGTGATAGTGGTGATGGTGGTGGTAGTGGTGCTGGTGGTGGTAGTAGTGGTGGTGGCCGGTGGTAGTGCTGGTTATAGTGGTGAAGGTGGCGGTGGTGGTGGTGGTGCTGGTGGTGGTGGTAGTGGTGCTGGTGGTGGTGGTAGTGGTGCTGGTGGTGGTGGTAGTGGTGCTAGTGGTGGTGGTGGTAGTGGTGGTGGTGGCGGTACCTGAGCGCGGCGGTCTGGTACAGGGTGTCGGCGGCCCGCGCCAGTACAGGGTCCTGCGGCTCGTCCAGCACCCTGCGTAACATCTCCCGCACCACGGGTGCCGAGGGTTGATCTCCAGCATCTTCTTCTGCGTGAGGTGGTGCTTGCGTTGAGGGTCGTCCGCCTGAAATCATGAAACAGCAACCCTTTTATTAGATTCAAAGTAATCTTTATTCCAATTTAAGTTAAGAAACAGAATGGATGCAAGGCAACCTTCGATAGCAATATACCAGTAGCTCAAATTGTTCAAAATTTAGTCTGAATGTTAAAATATTCAATTATAATATGGCGCACCTGTGTGCAAATGTTAGAGTACACCCTTGACATTTCCATTTATTAATTTTGTGTAAAATTAGGCAAATGTCAGATTTTAATATGTACAACAAGTAAAACTCCCTTTAGAATATTTTTTAAACTATTTGATGTGGACACGTTACTGTATATGTGTTGGAACCGTTAGAATATTATTCAGCAATGCATTGAAGTGTTTATTTCATAAAGAATATGTATTTTCTTAATACCTATTATCAGTAGAGATAAATCTCCTTATATTATAAATTATTTTTTAAAAAGAAGTTCGTAGTGACGGCTACGTGACTGTTAGAATTTGACATATTGATGAAGGATATTTATTAAGAAATTATAATTGTTAACTCTATTACCCTTAATTTTAAACTATATAAAGAGTTAAGTTGAAGGAATAAACATAAAATGTTGTTTGTTCTCTACAGATGAGAATTTTAGTTAATTTTGGTTTTATGATGTATCTCATTTTATTTTAGGAATAAAAAGTGATACCAACATCTGTTTTTCCTCTAATAATTACTAGCTTTCTGCCCGCGGCTTCGCCCGCGTGGATTTCAGGATTGGGTCTTTAGAGGATTAAGGGTCATAGCTTTTGCCCACGGCTACATATGGCCACGGTTTATGGCGCGAAGGTTTTATCGCGCCTCCCGTGGGACTATCCGTTCTTCTGAGATAAAAAATACCGCAAAACCTTGCTCAAGAATCACTATCTATTGATGAAAATCTGTGCAGCAGTTTTTGAGCGAAGCCTTTATTGCGCATGCCGTGAGATCTGTCGATTTTTCCGGGATAAAAAGTAGCCTATTATTTAATCCGGATGTTGCAAACGAAAGAGGCTGCACATTTTTAGAATTGGTTTTGGTACTTAATTATTTTTTTATACAATAAATGTCTTGTAATTTTGACGTCCTCACGAAAAGCTGCATTTAATTTCGTAGCTAATCTTATTAATCGGTAACAAAATTTGGTCCTTCTGATCCGGCTCGAAGGACCAAATTTGATGAATATAAATAAAAAAGACCTTCTGGTGTGCATTGGAGGCAGCGAGCCTCTCCATGTTGCCCGTCCAGCCGAAGGCCGTGGCCGCCAGCGCCGCGGGAGACTTCTCCAGCCTGCGCGAGATGGTGCACCGAGTGACCCAGTTGGAAAGCTTTTCTCCGAGCCAGCGGGTCAGAGGCTCGAATTCTTTCTTCTGTTGTTCGAAACGTTCCTTTTGTTGCTCACCTAGACGGTTGATTGTATATTACAAAACAATTCAGGCTTATAAATAAATTTATCTACTATCATGCTATTAATTCTCTATAAAAGAACCTATAACAATTAGCTTATTGCCAACATTTTTTTTTATTCAAATATGACTTTATAGAAAGCTCTTATAAAATCGTCCCAATTTTTTTTTCCCACCACTCATTCAGAACGTACTTTTTAGCTGATAAGAAGAATGGACGCAAGAAACTTATCAGGTTTATCAAAAGTAATAACAACATTTACAATTATTATGTCGTTATCATACAATGTTTACAATTTATACGGGGAAACATATTTACACGTTAGAAAGTATCCTCAAATCAACACCAAGCATTGGCATCGTTTAAATAATCATTGACTTTGTAAAAGCCCTTACTCATTAGCGTCTTTTCAATATGTACCTTGAACTTATGAAAAAGCAAGCACTATGTGGAATCTTGTTATAAAAATTTATACATTTGCCCACAAACGAACTTCTAGTTTTATGTAGCCTGTACGTTGGAACGGCAAGTTTATTTTTATTTCTTGTGTTTAAACTATGCATTTGAAAATTTGTATGAAATAAGTTACAATTTTTGTATACATAAATCAAATTTTCATAAAAATACTGACCCGCTGAAGTCATTATATTAATCTCTTTAAATAAATCTCTAAGAGAATCCCTTGCTCGTAAATTGTAAGTAGTGCGGACTGCTCTTTTTTGAAGAACAAAAATTCACCACCAGATTGCAAAAAATTGAAAAAATTACAATAAATTGTAGACTAATTCGTAATTTCGGATTCTCTAATTTACATATAATATACATAGTTCTTACAACACCCAATGATATGAGAATCTCTTATAGACGATTCACATCATGATTGTAGATAAAGTCTTGTATGCAACTGTTATAATTAAGTATTACAACACTCATGTGATACACAAACCCACATTCGTGTTTTAATACCCCTGATTATACAACGATTGCATAAATAATTAATTTCCCATTGTCAAGTGCACGATTTGAATATGGACTTCATATATATTGTTCCTACTAAGTTCCCATGGTTATCCAACATCTAATTCTTTAAATATCTGGAATATTAGTACTTAATAATGTAAAGTTTCAAGAATACTGAGCCTATAACGTTTTCCTTGTTTAATTTCAATCATGTCGTGTAACACACTCACTCTCTTCCAAGTCGAAGATCTCCTTAGCGATGTTCTGGAACTTGTGTCCGTCATACTCCGGAAGCGAAGACAGGCAATATTCATCCACAGGCTCGGTCAGGTACAGAACCTCGTACCCACGTCGCACCAGACGTTCGGCAAACGGAGACTTCTCCACCTAAAGAACATCCTGAGTATTAGCTAACATAAACATGAGTTTTCACTTGGAATTTTTAATGTGACAACATATTCGAGACAACGCAAAATGTTAGGTTGGTTAACCTGTCGCCTCATTCTAGTTTTTGTTGTTATGTTAGACAATTTTATTATTTAGAATCTTCCAGGAAATCATATCAGTCATATCATAACGACACATTAAGGATGACATTTTAAAATACTGTAATCTTTCTGAATATAAAGTCCTACGAAATAATTTTGACTTGCCATTAGCGAAAGCCAAATGCCATAAAAATCTTTTTTGCACCCGCTAATATCTTAGATAGTGTGCAGCAAAGTGCGGCCTCCATACTACACTTGCATACTCGAGAATGCTTCGAACCAAGCACGTAATATTTTCGTGCTTCTGATAACAAACCCCAACATCTTAGACAATAATAATATTATCCAAATGAGGAATAAATGTTAGTTTATTTTCTAAAACAACTCCTAAATCTTTTATTTGCTGTACTTCTTGGATTGTCTCATTTTCGAGAGTATTTGACCTGAAAGCATTTTGAAGCGTTGAGAGTCATTAAGTTCATTGAACACCAGCCTACCAGGCTACTTATATCATTCTGTAGTTCGATACAGTCTTGTGTAGAATTAATTACTTTGCAAAATTTTAGGTCATCCGCAAACATATAACATTCGGAGGATTTAAAACATTCTGGTAGATCATTTACAAATAAACTAAGTATTGGACCCAAATGAGATGATTCTCTACTTGCCGTAGCGGTGGTATTTATGAGGATTCTCTTCCGCTCCTGAGGAAAAAAAGAGCGGCCACGTTACCTCAGCGCGGCTGGAGCCGGCGATGTAGTAGATGTGCGTCTGCTTGGGCTTCATGCGCTGCACGTAGTCGGCCAGGAAGGTCATCTCCTGGGAGCGGCTGGAGTGGAAGCGCAGCAGCTTGGCCAGGCGCGAGCGGTTGCTGGGGTCCTCCATCACGCCCAGCTTGATGCTGGGTGGACATTTAACAATTTACTATTATTTGACTGCTACTTTGGCAATTCTTTTTTTTATAGGATAGAGCAGCAAACGAACAAACGGATCAACTGATGGTAAGCGATAGCCGCTGCCCATGGACACCCGCAACACCAGAGGAGCCACAGATGCGTTGCCGGCCTTTTAAATGGGAATAAAGCGTCTCATACGGACGCAGTCGAAATCAAACTTGCGCTTAATCCTACTACTATTATAAAGGCAAAAGTTTGTAAGTATGGATGTATGGATGTTTGTTACTCTTTCACGTAAAAACTACTAAATGGATTTGAATGAAACTTTACCACAATATAGCTTATACATCAGAATAACACATAGGCTACAATTTTTGAGGTTTCTATGAGGTCGTAAAAAAAACACATTTTTTGCGCTTACATTGCAAACGCTGACTGAATCCTACAAGATAGATCAAAACAATTTACTACAGTATTGTACAACTTAAAAAGGTCTACAAAAAAGTCCGTGATGGTATATGTTTATCTCTTAGGAATAACCCACAATAACCATTTTTTATCCTTTACTTTGTACGAGAAATAATGGCTTATTATAGGAGAATACTGCAGTAGCTACCTATAGGCCTATGATTAGGGCTCTGCAGTGCTTAGTTACCGTATTTCTTACTTATTACTAGACTAGACGGGACGAACCTGAAGTCCACGCGAACGAAGTCGCGGGCAAAAGCTAGTTTGCAATAAATTTATTAAGAAACAACTACAATATCTTACATTACAATGATGTACTATAATAATTTTTATAAAGACCAAGAATGCGTTCGGCGGTCACGAGTAGTGGTCGAGCAAGCCCGAGCCCGTGGTCCTGTGAAGCAGGACCGGTCCGAAAACGCCCCACTCGTCGTTTCCCCGCTGTGAGTCACACGCAGCTCGGTGCGTTAACAAAGGGGAATAAGGGGGTGGACCTCCGCTCCCCTCACTCACTCGGCGAAACACAGCGCAAGCGCTATTTTTCGCGGGTTTTCTATGAGGCCGTGGTATCACTCCGGTCGAGCCGGCCCAATTCGCGCCGAAGCATGGCTCTCCCACAGTGTTAATTAATTAATTCCTGCTGCTAGTTTCCGTCACCGATCTACGCGACACAACGTTCATCCTCATCGTCTAGACCAGGAGTTCCCAACCAGGGGGGCATGCCCCCTCAGGGGGCGTAGTGGAATACCAGGGGGGGCGTAATCGAGTACTTAAGCGCTCTAGCAAAGACTGAACCCAGAATCGACATACTGGTACAGAAGATGCAAGCTCAAGTATCTCATTAGTATTTAATAATTAAAATAAAACTAGGATATTTACCTAAAGTGAAAGTAATTAAAGGTTTTCAAGTGTAGATACATATATCTTCTCTTATTCCTAAAACATAAATATCTACAAATATCTATATTTTAATTCAAAGAAATAATTTAGTTGTAAAAAAAATTATGTGTTTTTAATGTTTTTAAACTTAAGGGGGCATGAGAATATTATTTTTGAATTGGGGAGGCTCAGTGAAATAAAGGTTGGGAAACCCTGGTCTAGACGCTTGGCAGTCCACCACACTGCGTTTTTCTAGGAAATTTCTGCCACGCACTTGTTAAGTCAAACACAATGTTAGGTTGGTTAACCTGTCGCCTCATTCTAGTTTTTGTTGTTATGTTAGTGCGCCTTACGTGCCATTGTTTTTTTCTTATTATGTGATTCAGTCACTTCATACATTACATTGCCTTCGGAAATATTCGTCTAAGTAGTGTGGGCTGTAGCCACAAATATTACCTAATTTCACTAATCTTATTACATATTGTTAACAAGAAAGTGTTTAAAATTACTTAAGTATATCCTACAAGAAGGAAAGAATAAAAGTTTCCATGTTGTGTGCAAGAGGTAGTTTCATTTATCGTCAGCCTGGCACCTACATTAATGGTCCTTCGAGCCGAATGCACCGGAACAATTCTACTCATAGGACATGTAGGAGGACCTGTGTTGTCATTTTTGACAATTACTAATGTTCCAACCTGCAGATTAGGTCTACACAAGTCCACCACAGTGCGTTTTTCTAGGATTTTCTGCCACAACCTAAGCTGTGGAATGAATTGTCGCCTGCAGTATTTCCGAACCGATGCGATATCGAAACCTTCAAAAAAAGTGCATATTCCCATTTAAAAGGCCGGCAACGCATCATGCTTACCATCTGGTGATCCGTTTGCTTGTTTGCTGTCCTATCCTATAAAAAAAAAACTACCTGATAAGGGGCTACTTATCTGTAGTATTCTTGGTTCCACTGAGATTCGTATGTTACCAATTTGTGATACAATATGTAAATTTCAGTATTTTCAATGCTATAAGATCTCGATGACCAGGTGTGACTATAACTGACACAGTCGAATTTCATATGTGCATTCTATTGTAAAAGAAAGCATAAGACTATTAAAACCTAAACCTTTAAACCTCTTAAATAAAACCTTCAAAGGAGTATCTGAAGTTGACCACCCTGTGGTTGGTGAACACCTAACCTCTGATGGTGATATATGAGCCTTAATAATTTAACGTTAACAACTGGTCTTCTCAATAAACATTTTCTCATTGCGTTTTTGCAAATATTCTATATGTTGCATTTCTTTCACAAGACAAAACACGGTATATCGCTCTGAAGACGACCCGTTTAAGCTCAACCCTGGACATTATATGAGTTGCTAATGATAATGATATAAAAAATGGCTACAAAATTTCTGTCGTAAGTGTGAGGAAATATCTCAGAATTGACTGGATGGAATTCAATTATTGGGATTGATAAAGTTTTACAGGTAGGTTTTATAAGTTGTGTTGATTTGACTGCACTGTTTCTTATTATACAAAACTGGACGTGACCACAAATAAGTCAATGTTAATGTAATGGTATTACATCTAATTAAAGGGAGAATAAATTGCTCCTGGATTAAAATTAAAGAAATCTTTAGCTATATTTAAAAGCAAGTTAAGCAGATATAGTGTGGCTCAAATCTTTAATCCTAATAAATGCCATTATAAATTTGATCACTCACTTGGTGGAGTACTCCTTCCAGAAGTGCTGGTACTGGTCATCGGGGATTTTCTTTAGCATATCGAGGGCCTTGCGGACTAGCTTCTTCTTGATGACTTTGATAAGTTTGTGCTGTTGTAGGGTTTCACGACTCACATTCAGAGGCAGGTCATCGCTGTCCACCACTCCCTGGAGACAGAAACCAGGAATTATTATTGTGTGTTCAATTGACACAAGCGACAGAGGTGGAGTTTCTATTTTGTCTAATTACAGTTTTATGGTCTGATTTAGATGATAAAAGTGATCGTGAAAGCGTTTAATGTTATGTTTAATGGCCAGGTATAATGCTCGATTACCACTGACTGACTCACAGATTTTTAGATTTTTTAGATCATAGAATGGGATAAAGGGATTTTTGCCAATCCAACATGGCGGTCCGCGCGAAATGTCAACTTTTCCAAATCGACTCGGTTTTTAATGGCGTTTGGTGGGGTGTTCCTCGCGGTGCGGCTGTCAAAGTGCGAAAAAACAAAATGGCGCGCCGCCATCTTGGATTGAAAAACCTGTTTCACCCGTGTTTTCGACCGTCGACCGGCGCGGCGTTTGCTTTTTTCCCGGATTTTCCTTTTTTGTGTGGTCGGGACTGTCCTCGACTTTCGAAAAATTTGCAGCGCGCGGCGAAAAACAATGTGGCGGCGGTGCCAGCGGCCTTCATGGATCGCCAATTTTGACGCGATTTTCGGACCGGATTTTCGCCAAGATGGCGGCCTCGGACCGGGGTGAAATGTGAATATGCCTCGTTGGGCTCGTGGAGCTCCGCGTGCACTGCACGGTACCTGCATGAAGGCCAGGTAGCTGGGCATGAGCTCGTTGAACTCGTCCGTGATGAACACGCGGCGCACGTAGAGCTTGATGTGGTCGGTGCGCGTGCCGTGGCGGTGGCGGTGGCGGTACCTGCATGAAGGCCAGGTAGCTGGGCATGAGCTCGTTGAACTCGTCCGTGATGAACACGCGGCGCACGTAGAGCTTGATGTGGTCGGTGCGCGTGCCGTGGCGGTGGCGGTGGCGGTGGCGGTACCTGCATGAAGGCCAGGTAGCTGGGCATGAGCTCGTTGAACTCGTCATGATGAACACGCGGCGCACGTAGAGCTTGATGTGGTCGGTGCGCGTGCCGTGGCGGTGGCGGTGGCGGTGGCGGTACCTGCATGAAGGCCAGGTAGCTGGGCATGAGCTCGTTGAACTCGTCCGTGATGAACACGCGGCGCACGTAGAGCTTGATGTGGTCGGTGCGCGTGCCGTGGCGGTGGCGGTGGCGGTGGCGGTACCTGCATGAAGGCCAGGTAGCTGGGCATGAGCTCGTTGAACTCGTCCGTGATGAACACGCGGCGCACGTAGAGCTTGATGTGGTCGGTGCGCGTGCCGTGGCGGTGGCGGTGGCGGTGGCGGTACCTGCATGAAGGCCAGGTAGCTGGGCATGAGCTCGTTGAACTCGTCCGTGATGACACGCGGCGCACGTAGAGCTTGATGTGGTCGGTGCGCGTGCCGTGGCGGTGGCGGTGGCGGTGGCGGTACCTGCATGAAGGCCAGGTAGCTGGGCATGAGCTCGTTGAACTCGTCCGTGATGAACACGCGGCGCACGTAGAGCTTGATGTGGTCGGTGCGCGTGCCGTGGCGGTGGCGGTGGCGGTGGCGTACCTGCATGAGGCCAGGTAGCTGGGCATGAGCTCGTTGAACTCGTCCATGATGAACACGCGGCGCACGTAGAGCTTGATGTGGTCGGTGCGCGTGCCGTGGCGGTGGCGGTGGCGGTGGCGGTACCTGCATGAAGGCCAGGTAGCTGGGCATGAGCTCGTTGAACTCGTCCGTGATGAACACGCGGCGCACGTAGAGCTTGATGTGGTCGGTGCGCGTGCCGTGGCGGTGGCGGTGGCGGTGGCGGTACCTGCATGAAGGCCAGGTAGCTGGGCATGAGCTCGTTGAACTCGTCCGTGATGAACACGCGGCGCACGTAGAGCTTGATGTGGTCGGTGCGCGTGCCGTGGCGGTGGCGGTGGCGGTACTGCATGAAGGCCAGGTAGCTGGGCATGAGCTCGTTGAACTCGTCCGTGATGAACACGCGGCGCACGTAGAGCTTGATGTGGTCGGTGCGCGTGCCGTGGCGGTGCGGTGGCGGTGGCGGTACCTGCATGAAGGCCAGGTAGCTGGGCATGAGCTCGTTGAACTCGTCCGTGATGAACACGCGGCGCACGTAGAGCTTGATGTGGTCGGTGCGCGTGCCGTGGCGGTGGCGGTGGCGGTGGCGGTACCTGCATGAAGGCCAGGTAGCTGGGCAATGAGCTCGTTGAATCTCGTCCGTGATGAACACGCGGCGCACGTAGAGCTTGATGTGGTCGGTGCGCGTGCCGTGGCGGTGGCGGTGGCGGTGGCGGTACCTGCATGAAGGCCAGGTAGCTGGGCATGAGCTCGTTGAACTCGTCCGTGATGAACACGCGGCGCACGTAGAGCTTGATGTGGTCGGTGCGCGTGCCGTAGCGGTTGAAGGAGTCGGCGGGCTGCGCGCGCGGCACGAACAGCAGCGCGCGGAACGTCACCTCGCCCTCCGCCACGAAGTGCGCCCTGCCACACACATACAACACCGCGTTACATTCAAAGGGAACTGCTCTACATCCACTCCTAGTGGTCCACGATAAAGGATCTCAACACACACATCGCCATGTGCCCCGTATGGGTCTAGAGAACTTGGGGGGGGTTTAGTGGGTAAGTCGGTTCTCTATGACCGGACCGGCCTTGCCAGCGCGGTGTCATGGTGCATAAGGTCGCATTTCCCTCCCCCCCCCAAAAAAAAAACAAAAAGGTTTATCCATGTTACGCTTACATTGATTTCCTGTCTGCAAGTACATAAAATTAAAGTACCTATTCCGAGCACTATTAACAACCAATCAAAATCAAAATCAAAATCAAAATAATATTTATTCAACATAGACCTTTACAGGCACTTATTGACGTCAACAACAAAAACAAAAAAAAAGCTTAAATAATAAAAAAAAAAAAAAAAAACAAAAACTTGTCCGTACGTACGAATAAGGAAAAAAAAGAAAAAATATATTGACTCGACACCTGTTCGGAAATTGGGAGAGCCTTCTCGAGAAGAACAGGCAAGAAACTCTGAAGGTCTATTTTTTATCT